>JABUQX010054740.1:0-20000 GCA_015478945.1 Trachelipus rathkii
AAGCCCTATTTTAAGATTTTGAACTCAGATATAGGGCCTAGGGTTAAAAATAATACTTAATCGAACTAAAAAAAAAAGTTTGTTTACAAATTATATTTTGCGTGACGTCACAATTCTCAAAAAATCCAAAAAATCCAAAAAAATCAAAAATTGATTTTTTTCTCAAAAAATCCAAAAAATCCCCAACCCTGGACAAATATATTTAAAATTTTATGGATGTGTGTTTACAAATTTTCAAGTATTTACCCTAATTTTAGACTTTCATAGATCTTATCAAATGGCTATACACTTTTTTCAAGCATAATACAAAATGTGGAAAAAAGTACATATGACAAAACTAGATTAGTGGTTCAAATTAAATCAAATGTGAATCAATTTTCTTCCAAAATATTTTTTTAAATTTACTTTATTCACAAACTCATTTACCAATCAAGCTGAATCAATATATTGGCAATTAAAGCTTATTAAATTCATCATCATTCAGCATTTCATCAACTAATTAACAATTATGAATATGGGCTACTCTTTTAAAAAAGAGTATGAATAAAACATAATAAGGATTTTTAAGTGTCTGAAACATCATTTCAACTGTCAACTTCAAAAGATTACTAGAGATTATATATATATATATATATATATATATATAATATATATATAATATATATATATATATAAAACTATATAATATATAAATTATCATTTATACCGTACTATATATATATAATATATATATAATATATATATATAATATTGTAATACACTATGCTGTAAACTACAATACGTAAATATTGCAGAAAATCTCCTACTAACAACAAATTTTTTGTGTCCATTCACGTGGCTGAACTAGAACTCGAACCCATACTGAGAGGGAATCCTGTTCTTAAAGCGAGGGAAAAAGCTCGCCTTAACCCACTGAGCCAAATATATCAAACATGAATATATAAAAAAAAGTGTCCACTTAAAATAAATTCTTCTTCATATCTAATGATATGTAATATAAAAGTACCATATCATTCTTTATATTTAGTCTATTCTCTCATTACTATGTTCATTTATTTGTGATCTTATAAAGTCTAATTAGCAAACAATTTCAGTCTTATAAAAGTTACAAAGAAATTTTATTTATTTTTATATTTATTTTTTTAGTAAAGGGTTAAAAAAAATTTCTAACATTTTTACTTTCATTTTGTTTAAAATATAAATTATTTTTTTAACAGTAGACTTACATCCTTCCCTACAGGTACTCCTCGCTCTCTTCATCTGTAACTTTTCCAGTTCGGTCATGATGAGAGAACAACACACCCTTCAATAAAATTGAAAATTTTTTATTAAATTTATTTGATTGTTGTGCTTTCTTTATGGAAATTTTTGTAAAATATTTTAATTGAGTATCCAAATGACTTTAGGTCCTAATTTTAATCAAATTTTTTATCAAAGCATAGGAACTCATAACCATTAAATTAATTTTGAGAATAGCAATATGTCTGTTTTTAATTTTTATTCCAAGATTCATTGTGTTAAATACATGCCTTGAAAAATGGTAGTTTATTACATTCAGTGGACAAGGTTGGAAACAAACTGACTAAAGAATGCTCATCTCTGGATGCATTTAATTCTGCTTCTCTCTTCTGATTCTTCTAACAAAATCCCCCTGATCATATTCTTTTTCTCTATTAACTTCTTGTGGTCATGTCTTTAAATTACCCTAACCTTTTTCCCTACCAACTTCTGGTGGTTATGTCTTTAGCCTGTTTGCCCAGATATTTTGTGGAGAAAGAGAAATCTGCCTTTGTCGAAGGTTAGAGAAAAAAGTAAATTTGAATGTTATAAATTGAGTAAATGTAAAGAATCTCTCTAGTTTTTTTTTGTTTTTGTTTTTTTTTTGAGGTGTGACGTTCAGTCATTTTCTATGTTGAACCCATATTAAAATCAAATAAAAAAAGAAAATGAATCAGTTTTGTCTATAGGGCCTACATTTGTATAGGCTTTTTTATTCTTAATTATTTTGAAAAAATTAAGAACCTTTCAATAAAGATTATTATAAACATTTTAATTGTTTTATCAAACAGGAAATGTTTTGTGGTTTTGAAATATTTTAAGAAAGTAAATTTTGAATTGATTGTTATGAATAATTTAAGATGAGTATAAATAATTAAGTCAAATGAATGTGAACTATATTACCGTTTTTTTAGATCTCATAGTAACCTGGAGAGAAAATGGGCTCCTAAGACAAAAGGACTGAACCAAGTGGTTATTTTTCTTTGTATATTTGATTTGAAGCTTTATATGAAAAAAATCGGCTTCAACATAGGAAAAGACCTGTAACGTTTCACACCATTCAGAGTATAGAAGAAAATTCCAAAAAAAAAAAAAAAAAAAAAAAAAAAAAAAAAGGTAAGTAAAAGTTAATTATTATTATATTAGAAAGGAAGAATAGCAGTTATAATTCATATTATAATTAAATTAATATATTATTAAAAATAATTATAAATAATAAATATATATAACTATTATTATTATTAGATCTAATCTATTTAAATTTATCATTATCATTTATTAATTTTATTGAAAATCATATTCTTAACAAAAAATTTTTAATCTTTTTTCACTCATAGAAACGTGATCGAGAAACTATAACTCGCACCTGATAATTTGTCAAACACTCATTTCTCTCAGCAAATTAGAAAATAAAAGTAATAGTAGCCCGATTGATTTGCCCCATTGAAAACAGAGCATAGAAAAGAATTGAGTTTGCAGACAGAATACAACAAATTGACATAACCAACCCACCATTTAACGCGTTGGTTACGGGAAAATTAGGGAAGAAAGTAGGTTTTAATTTTAAAACATGACCACCCAAGAAGTAATAGAGGATCTATAAGAATATGGAGTAAGAATTAGGAAATTAAATGTTTATCACGGTTGTTTTATTTGTGTTTCTTCTAAATTTGAACAATTTTCTTGTTATGTAAATAATAGTATTTATCAGGATAAATACTCAAGTGTATTTAATCGAACGTAGATGTGATAAAAAAACATTGCAACTCATGGTGTTAACTAAGAGATTAGTCACAATCTTTTCGTGTTAAATGCATTTGTTTATCCCAATATCAACTTGGTTATCACACGGTTTTTTTTTGAATTAAATCCTCAAATAACTCCCTTCTGATTCACCAAAATTTAAGTACAATTTAAGGCATAGTATTTAACACACATTGAATCTTGGAATATCAAGAATATGAACACAATCAGACATGCAAGGAGAATTCTGTGCTAAAGAATTATTTAATGGCTATGAGTTCCTTATCTGTAATAAATAACTGAACATTTATTTTTAAAATTGGACCAAGTACAGGGTCAACGTGCTTGGCCCAGAAATATATAACTCCTTATTAATTGACACACAATAATTTTAGTATATTGCGCTCTTCAGAGTCTTACTATCAGTATACACAATCCCCTCTGACCTCTTTCCCCCATACAACTGATGCCAAACCTCCTCCACATATATACCAGCTTGATAAGTAGAGCGCGGATGTTGTTGTGTTAATCTCACCTGGCAATCCCAATTACGTACTTTCATCTTTCTAATAGAATCGATACGAATTGAACTGAATGCTATAGTTTTAGTGGATATTTCATAAGAGAAGTATTAGCCCGAATGCTGTGGTGCCTTTCCTCTCCATGATTTCATTGACATTAACTCCTTTCTTATTCCTTTCTGAATTCATTGATGCTCTTAACAATAATAAAACTTGGGGAAAAAAAAAAAACAACTAATAACCGTGTGCGTGTTTACTTAAAGGATTGATGACTAACAAGTCTTGAGCTGAGAGAGAGATATGTACAAAAAAATAAGATTAATATATATTATCTTTATACAATCCAAAATGAACTACACTGTAAAATTCCCCAGATTTAAAATGTTGGTTAAAGCAGCTTATCTAGAAGAAAATAAATATCAAAATAAAATAACAAATTCGTCCTTATATTGATAACTTTTTATAAACGCACGTGAAGAAAAAAATGTTTAGGCCTAATAGTTAGACTAGAAACTAAGATCCATACTTTAAGTTGAAAGCGAAATTACACAAATAAACTTTAGCACACAATTTACCATTTAAATGAGGTAGAGAGAGATCTGACTTCTGACAATAAGAAAGAATGATTACTCAAGAACTTTATAAATAAAATAAAAAAGCAAATACCTAGATACAAATGACGCATATGTCAAATATAGTACTTAAGTGGAATTATTTTTTTTTAACATATTCTTATATTTGTGAGATATATATATATGATCATCAATGTGTTTCATATTATATTATATTATGTAATATTATAAACCAGTATAGAGTCCAACATACACCTCTAACAAAATACCCCGCCTATCAACCTACAATTTATAGCATCTATATTTCAATTCTATTATTAGCCTCTATACCACATTCGACTATTCTCTTTACTGGTCTTTAAATCCACCTTATTCTTTGAGTATTACCCAGTATACTGTAGATTGTAATTCCATACAACATACCTAACCAATTCTTGCATTTATATTTATAAGTATCATCATTACCAAGTGTAATTTGTACATCTAAAAAGACATTATTTAATTAGCTAAATATGTAAATGATTATTAATAATATTATTATTTAGATTTCATCACAATATTTATAAGGATCTTTAAATAAGCCTAATTTATATTAATTGCTTTTTGCATGCTTCGTCAAGAAGCCTATGATTGTCGACATCCCGACTCCAAAGCATCATCTCTTGATTTTATTTTTTTCATTAAATGGAATGGTAATTAATCCAAAAAGGCTTAGCATAATTAGTTTTTAAGATATATATGTATATATATTATTTTTCCGTTCTGTCGCTCCATAAAGAGGCAATAAATGATAAAGATATAATATTAGGCGTTAACGTTTCTTTTGGGTCTTGTAAATAAATGCATTTCTTGAGCTATTTTAAATATGTCAAAAGTTACCCTTTATTACAAATAAAGTACGAATAATTTTCACTTATTTCAATAGAATTAATTTCTTTACGTTGAATACGAATAATGTTTTAATAATGTGGTTTGGAAAATATTATAATTTACTTGTTCAAACCTCTTTGACGAATATAAGAGACACGAGTTTGAGGATTTCTAGCAAAAGCAAAACTGGAGAAGTGCTCTAGGCTCTTCTCAAAAAGGCAACTGTAGCTAAGCTGCTTTAGAGCTGACTATAGTCTCTCAGCCGAACCTTTTCTCGGACTCCCAGTGGTTGCTGGAGTTCAACCCTCGCAAATGTTGCTGGAGTTTAACCCCTATTCACGCAGTGGTTGCTGGTGTTAGGTCCCACAGGTAGTATTTGCTACCTGGCATTCAGCCTTCCCCAGAACGCAGTGGTTGCTGTGTTAACAACTTCATTTGATTCCAGATCTTGCAGTGGGTGCTGGAGTTTCAAGCCCTATTCAACTCAGTGGTGCTACAGGTGTTAAGTCCCATAAGGGTAGTATTTGCTAGCTGGCATCAGCCTTCCCAGAACGACAAGTGGCTTGCTGGTTCCCAAGACCTCACTTGGCAGTTCCGGAGAACTCGTCAGTGGTTGCTGGGAGTTCAATCTCAGTCACTCAGTGCGATGTCTGGTGTTAGGTCCCAATAGTAATATTTGCGTTTACCTGGCTTCAGCCTTCCCTACGACACGCCACGTAGGTGCCTGGTCCCAGACTTCATTGTGGAGTTCCAGGACCGCAGTGGTTGCTCGGTGTTTCTAATCCCCTATTCAGCTTCAGTGGTTGCATTGCCGTGTTAGGTCCCATCAGGTAGTATTGCATCCTCCCTAAACTCAGTGGTAAGCTGATTCCAATACTCATTTTGCAGTTCCAAGCGCGCGTGAGTGAGAGCGCGGAAGTCTTGGTTGCCTTGGTGATACGTCCCTCCCTTAAATCAATAACAATTCTTATGCCCGTATTTTATAGCTAATTATTGTTAACTCTCCTTAGTTTTCACGTCAGATGAGCGGTTGTTAGGCTGTGTGTTGAACCTGTTCACGCCAACTCGAGATTACCAATCTAGTCGCTGCAATTGCAGGGGCTACGTGTCATATTCTGCTACCGTAGAACTTACATGAAAGTAACTACGCCTACCGATGATGTCAAAACCATATTGCCCGCTTTATTGTTAAAATAAAGTATTATATTCAGATTAAAGTCATTGGTTAATTAAAAGTTCTTATCCTGTCCATCTGAAAATTGGTCTTAATTGGTGCTATACATTCAACCTTTACATTTCGTGGCAATCTTTGTCTGGGAAAATCGCAAAGAAGCACATTTCAAGTATTAGCTTTTGATAGACAGGTGACCGTTCAAAAATGGAGTAAAACTGCGGATCATACAAAGAATATGTTAGATGTTAAAGAAAAAACGTTAATAATAAATCTCGATGGTAAATGCAATTGTGCAGAAGTGAATGTCAATAGTTTAAGAGATTGGCAAATTTATATCTTGAGGTGCCAACTTTAAGAAATAACTAATTTAAATCCAATAGTAAAAAGTAACGTTAAAAGTAAATGTCGAAGGAGTAAAAAGTGCCAAAAATAAGAAAAAATTCTATAATTAAATTTATGTAATATTAAAAGTTTCATAAAAATTCAATTAAAATCTACAGTGAACTATATACTAAAATAATTGGTTCAAAGCTAATAAATTGCTAAAAGTTTTAGTTTATTCTTTTAACAATCATTAGGAACATCTACGAATTAAATGGTGTTAATGATCTTGTTAATAATCCAGAATCAAAATTGATATCCCTCGTTTGTTAAGAAACAAGTTCGATAAATTAAAGGAGAGATTGAAAGTGGATAGTCAAGAGGTAAAAGAATATAGATACATAGTTTTTCTAAATGAGACTGAGCCTTTTCAAAGAAAAAGAAGAAGAAAGAAGAAAGAGAAAAAGAAAGTCTGTCCTATTACAAAGATATTCACTTTGTCTTGTCGAATAATACAAATAAAATGTGCAGAATAGTGATTTTAATGATATTAATAATATAAATGATAATGGTAATATAGACAATACTAATAATGATGGTTATAATATTAAATGGAATAGAGATGATAATTATATTTTTTATAGTGACGATGAGAATATAAACGATAATAATAATAATAGTGATAACAATATTAGTGATAACGATTTTATACATATTGGTAATGGTAAAGATGATAATGATTGTTGCAAGATTAATATAAATATTCGTGATAACGTTGATGATATTGATAAAAATGATGATGATAGTATTAATAATAAAAATAATATTGGCAACGTTAAAGTTAATTATAAAAATGAAATCTATAACAGTAGAGGCAAATCAGTAAATAATTTTTCCTTCTTAAAACTTTTTTTAGAACATTTAAAGTTGTTTAATAATAATAACGATAATAACAGTTACGATAATATTTCCCGTAACAACAATGACAATAGTATTAACAAAAAAAGTGGTAACAATAGTAAGAATCCTGTAAATAGCTTTTCTTTTTTCAATTTTTATCTGGAACATTTAAATAAAAAGGACAATAATATTAACCGTAACATTGATATTGATAATGATAAAGAGGAAAGTAAAGTTGATATTAATAATGATGAGGAGGAAATTTTGCCAGTTTATAATTGTGAGTCGTAAAAGCTGTTAAACAGGGTCTGATCGGTACGTTATTTTATGTATTTTCGGAAGATCATACAGAATGCCTGAGGATGAACCATGGGCATAAATGTCATTAAAAGTAGATTTGTTAAATTTATTAGCTTTTAAGAGTTTTCTAAAGTAACGGTTTACTTTGTCCTTCAATTATAATGACAAGTTAATGGGGGATTTGTTAGTAATAGGGTTATAATTTGCTACACATAGAATTCACTTCTCTGTCAAATTTATTCGTATCAAACCTCTTCCCTCTCTCTCTCTCTCATACACAAATTTATTAACAAACTCTAAAATGATGAATTGGCCCCTCCCCCCATTATTTTCTAAACCCCTAAACTAAAATTATATATTTCTCTACCTTATTACAAACATATTTACTTTAAATTACCTAATTAATTAATTAAATTACCTAATTAATTAAATTACCTAATTAATTACCTAAATTACCTTGCCAGGTTTTAAATAATAGTAGTTTCCCACTATAAAAAATCAACCTGATTTTCAATTCCTCTTTAAAATTTCTTCTTTTTGTAACCATAAAGGAAAAACACCCTCGTTGCTTCTCTCTTCCATTATTTACTAATTTAATTGTAACAGTTGCGATGCCGTTTTTGCTGGTAGTACTTCACGCCAATTCATTGTAAGAATGGATGAGCATAGAGGGATTTCCACAAGCAATACCCTTCTACTCAATTCCCCTTCACACTGCTAAACGTGACTACGCTCACACGCACGACAATTAATTCAATCACACAAGTTTTTCCATACTAACCCAAACAAAATCACCAACCAACTTAAATATTTTAGAATCTTTACATATTGCCGACATCAAATCCACCTTCAACAACGAAAGTAGCCCGTTTAAACTATTATTACTTTACCCACCAAAATGGAAAGTTCTGTTCGTCTTCAACCCGTATTGTTTTTTCGAGGGTTATTCATTTTATTGTGACTAAGTAAGTTTACGCACGTGTTCATTCTCTGCTTTTTTGAAGTGTTATTTGATTATACAGGTTTTAAAAAGTAATCCCTCTTTTAATATATAAAAACCGTTCATTAATATCATTTTTTCCTTATATGTTTTTAAAATATCTTCTATGTTATTTTCCAAGTTTCCAGTTCTGTTAACCCATTTTTGTTTTTTGTGGCATTTTTGTAAGCTAATTTAAATAAAATTTTGTATGCAAATGATTTTCTTAGTTTTATATTGTTAGATTATCTCATTTTATTTGTATTTGTTCCATTTATTTAATTTATTATTTATAGCCTGATGAAGGAATCAAAAAGTTCTTAAACGTCGTTTTTTCTTTTTAATAAAGTTCTCTCCATGTCGTTGTCTAAAACCCTGGTATTGCTTTTTGTTTTTATAATATAATATATATATATATATACTATATATATATTAAAGATATATTATATATTATATAAATACACTTATATATATATATATATATTAGTATATATAGATAGTATTATATTATATAATATTTAATATATAATATATATACATATATCTATATACCTCCAATATATATGAATATATAGATATATATATATTAATATATGAATATTATATATATTATATAGTTATCATAATATATAGACTATATTATATACTATCCTACGCCCATATATAATATATATATATATACTATATACTATATATTATATATAATATATATATATAATATATAGTTATATATAATGAACATATATAATATAATATAGTATATATTATATACTTATATTATATAATGTTTATATATAGTATATATATATAATTACTATATTATATATATTATATATATATATATATATATACATATATATATATATTATACTATAATATATTATATTAATATATATACTATAATATATTATGTATAAATACATATATATAATAATATAATATATATATATATATATATATATAATATATATAGTATATAGTATATATATATTTATATATAATATATATCATATCGTATATATATATATATAGTATATATCAAATATACTATAATATATATAGAGGTATTTATATATATGATATATTATATATATATATATCTATATACTATATATATATATATATATATATTATACTTATAATATAGATATATTATAATATATATATATATATATAGTCATATATATATATTATATTTAGTATATAGTACTTTATGTTTCTCTCAACGCACGTTCTTTACTTTATATATACTATATATATATAGTTATATATTATGTCATCCTATAATTAATGATTGGGACGTGAGTGTTCAAACTCTTCCACAACAGCGGCGTATTCCACGAAAGTACTACGAGAGCTCGAATGTGCCGATTCCGTATTTCCTAGTATATATATATATAAATATAATAATATATCTAAGTATTATAGATACCTATTGATATAATAGCTATATTATATATAAGTATATATAACTAACTCATACTATATATATAGCTAGTATGTATTATTTCTTTTAATTTTATACATACTATGTATAGTATATACATATTATATTTCACATATACCTATAATATATACCTATTTTTAAACCATCGACTTTTATCTAACCCTCTATATATATATATATATATATTACATATACTACATATATCCCTATAGTATATTAATGTCTTAATGTCTATATAGGTATATATATATAGTAATACGTACTATACTCTCTCCTATACTCTACGCCATCTATCACATATATGTACCTCCCCTAATTAGGCAGATACTATACTTATATCATAGTATACACTTAATATATATATTAATATAGTATATATATATATTATACTATATACTTCATCCACTTATATACTATCATATATATAACTTATAATATATATCATATACTATATATATATATATATATACTACGACTGTATATAATATAACATATATATTATAAACCCTCTCAACTAATACTATTTATTACAATACCAATATGATATATAATACGTACCTATACTATATTCATATATATATATTATATATACTAATATAATATAATATATATATATATATATATACTATAATTATATAGTATATACGATTATATATATTATATACTATTATATTATATCATATATATACATACATATATCTACATATCAGTATTATATAATATATAGATATATATTTATATATATATATATTATATATATATAGGTAATTATTTAAAAATACTAGATACATATAATATAGTATATATAATATTATATATATAATATATATATAGTAGAAAAGTAATATATTATATCATATTAATACTAGCAATATATACTATACTATAATATAGATATATATACTTATACTTATACAATATAATATGTATAGCATACCTATATAATATACTATAGTATATATATATATTATTATAGATACTATATGATAGTTAATATATATAATATACTAATTTATCCCATATATTTATATAATGCTATATTTCAATTATATTGAGTTAAATATTTATATATTATTAAGCGTTCGTTACTGAGATAATCTTTTTCGGCAGAGGCAATGGATCGTTCTTTGAAAGGTTTCTGTGATGGTGATATAGAGAGACAAAAGGGGTTGAAAAGATACAAAAATGTTTTTTTTTTATATATAATAAATAATAATGAATAAATATATGCTTTTATTAATCTTAACTACCTATTACTAAATCCAATAATTAAAACTGTTAATAACCGATTACTAAATATTAATATATATCAAGTGCCGTATACCAAGTAATGCGAAATAAACAATATAAGGCAATATTTTACAATTATTTATAAATTTATTCAACTTTAAATTTATATTGGACTGATACTTCCTTGGAAATCTGGTGTCAATTCTGGCTCTCATTCCCAGTCAAAACTCCCTTTTATTCCTCCGGAATGATTCAGTAATTTTTACGAACCAAACTTTGACTTTTGCCGCAGCAGTCAGTAAGTTGTATCCTTATCTTATAAATGGGTACTAAGTCCACGAGTCAGCCTCACGAATCACAGAATCCCTGAGGTCCTGAACGTCATGCGTAAATGACAATGATTTTGCAAAGTAACTCGTAACCTGCGTACACCTTCTTTGTTCGGTGTTAGCCTGTAACCCATTTTTTGGCTCGGCTATCCTTAACAAGCGATGTCGGATTCGTTCCTACTCCAGCCCTTGCATCAGTCCCCAACTTTGGGTCAAATACAATTCCTTTTATAAATCCAATAAACTTTGGAGCAAATACAATTCCTGGTTATAAATCCAATAAGGACACTCTTTGTCGTCAAAATACTCGTTTTGATTTTATACGAAATTCATCACTTGTAAACTTTTTAAAAGCGACTGCTTCACCTGGGTTGTAGAAATACAATGGTTTTTCCTGATCGGGGGCAATCGACTGCTTCTCGTAATCGGGAGGTTTGTCAGATTCATGACACTATTCCCCCTTTCAAGATTGGGACCCCATTCTTAAGAAGAAGAAAGAAATACAAAAAAAAGATAAAAAAAACAAAATAAACAAAGAGGAATGGTCTCACCTAACTTCCAATAGATGCCCTTATTTCCTCAGCCCTTTTTTCATACTCCAATACCCTTTGTTGCACATATGGAAGATCTGGAGCTGACCCCTTTGATTTTGTCATTGGCCGATGTCCAATCTCCAATCCTTGTCGGGTTCCTCCCTGTCCTTCCGGTTCGTCATCCAACATCATCCGTTCTGGATCCTCACCTACTTCTCTCAATTCTTCGTGAATATACCTTGGGATAAAAAAAGGATTATTTAAATTATTTTCCGCAATATTGTTTCCTTCTCCACCTTCAATATATCTCGGTGTTGGTATTTCTGGAACCTCCTCTTCTTCATCAGTGGCATCTGAAACAGTTATTCCTATCGTATAACTGCTATTAGGAAACCTTAAATCTCTTTCAAATTTCTGCAGATCGAACTAGTCATCCGAATTTACGTCCTTTTTGGGCTGAGTCTATCCAATCCAATAGCTCGCTAATATCTACAGGTGATGGCAAAGGATTCGCCTCTGTCTGTGTTGCCTTGTCCTCCCCTAAATCCTCCGTTTGTGTTCCCATTTCCTTCTTATGGCTTGGTTTGCCTATAGCTAATTGTAAAAGGTCCCATGTCTATTTAGGTTTTGTCCCGTGCTTCCTCTTTCTTGTTGTTTGCTTTAGAGGTGCAATGTATATCATATTTACTGATGGTGCCTCCATTTTATCCTCTGTTATTGTTTCATTAATATATTCACCAACTGGATGGAATTCTCCTTTCTCATTTTCAAAGTACTGTCGTAAATATTTTGGTGGATCCACCCATATTTTTAAGTGTGCATAGTGCACCCTCATTGTTTTACCCTGACCCTCGACATCATAAGTCATTCCTCCAGCAATTACTTTGAACACTGCGAAAGGACCTTCGTATCTTTCACTAAATTTCTTCTCCAAGGACCGATCTGCTGAAATAATTTTTCGTTTGACCTTGACTCCTATTGCATAGGGTAGCCAGTTTGGGTGTCCCTCCTTCCATTTACTCTGTTCTTCCATAGAGATTGGCAGTATATTTCCTTCCTTGTGTGTTTGAATCATCAACTTCTCCGCTGGTGTTATCCCAAGTTCAGAGTGCTTCGTGTTATTATATATTATGACCACCCTGGGTAAGCAATCGTCCCACACCTGGTCCATTGTTTCCGTGTTTTTAAGAAATTCAACAAATGTACGGTTTTTACGTTCTACTGCCCCATTGGATGAAGGCTTATATGGGCTGCTGAATAAATGGTCGATGTTATATTTCTGCAGCATCTCCCTGAACCTGTTACTCCGGAACTCTACCCCATTATCCGTTAAAACCTTTACGGAGGCCTGAGAAATGTTGGTGACATTTGTTCTTCGAATGCTCCTGCAACACTTCTGGCCGATTTTTCCTTTAGTGGTCTGACCGCGACCCATTTGCTACAGTGGTCCACATCCACTAAGCTAGCAATATTTCCTCTCCTTGTTCTCGGCACAGCCATGACATCGACTGCAACCAGTTCGAAAGGGTTGGCAACTTGGATTTTTCAGATTGGTGTGAATACAACCTTGTGGTCCACCTTATTCAGTTGACAAGTCGAACATGTCCTGCATACTTCCTGGATTATTGTATGACCTTTGGGATGCCATACATATCTTGATATTAAATTTGTCAGTTTTCCTTCACCTACATGAGCCATATTTCGATGTATCACTTCACAGATACTGACCATTTGTTGGAACCCTATTACTGCACAGAATTGGTCGTTCTTAATCCTTTTAACCAGTACAGTATTGTTTATCAGTAGATCTTCCTTATATTTATAAAATTCCTTTAGTAATACATCTGATTTAAGAATTTTTTTTTATTCCTAATCTTCTCCTTTAATTTTTTATTACTTTGGACCTTTCCTGCAATGGTCATTATTTGTCCTTGAATGTTTTTCTATATTAGTGATTCCTATCTTATCATTCACTATGACATTATAATACACCAATAAGAAAACCATCTCTCAACCTGAATCGTCATCATCTCCATGTTGGATATGCTTCCCCAAGTCCAAAATGCTTCTGTTTTGCGTGAGCTACGGAATTCATTCCGAGAAAAACAGGGCTGGATTGAACCCTCATCACTGTAACACAAACTAATGGCAACACTTTCGTTTCCGATAGCGCTGTATCGATCCGTATATAGCACCGCAGTTGTACATCGACAATTCTGGTGGTGATTCCGTTCAATGTAATATCCATGCTCCATTTCCTTAAAATATACCCAAACGGTTCCAATTCCTTGACAAATGTTTCTTGAACCAAGCTGATAACTGATCCTCTATCTAGGAATTAGCATCTAGAGATTTCGCTGATAGAAATGTCTTGCCATGCAACTCCTTTTATCTTATGGTTGCAACTTACCCGGGATTGGTGTCCTCTTTCCTTCATTAATATGTTTACTCCTAATCCTTCCTCTGATGGTTGTTGTAATAGATTATCTTCCTCACTTTCTTCACTGTCCAGGTATTTTTCATTTTCCTCCTCATATGATACTTCTTGTTCTTCAACTGTTAGTTCGTCTATTATGGTGTCATCCTTGTTTGCATCAAATGTACCATCGTCCTATAATGGGTTAAAATGAGACCCTCCTAATACTTGTATGTGGATATCCTTTAAGCCTTCACATTTTTTTGCTTTAGGTCCCATATAAATAACTGAACAGCAAATTCCGTGATGTAGCCAAATCCTTAGGTTGAATTCATCACTGGTTACCAATAATATCTCCGGAATTGGTTCTTACCCTGGGATGCTTATAGTTTTTAACCATTTCAAAGATTTTGGTTTTTTGTCCAACCCATACAACTTCCTATTGTTTAGTAAAGCCTCTAATAAGAACCTTCTCAATTCCTTGTGGCCCTTCTTCTGTAGTCGTTCCCTTTTCAAGATTTCCTCTAAGCTCAAAAACAAGGAACTCCTGGAACTAACCTTATTATTTCTAAACCCCTTGATAGGGCCTCTGGGTTTGTAGTATTGACTTCCTCCTCTGGTTTCCTTTGGCAGAGTGACCATGTGTACGCAAAGACGTTGTCCTTTCCTGGTTAGTATTGAATTTGGAAGCTGTATTCACTTAAGTCGTCCAGGACACGAGCCAACTTACTGTCTACCAGCTTCATTGTATAAAGATATACCAGTGGTCGGTGGTCTGTGCAAAGTATAAAATCCTGACCCAACAGGAAAGGGCGTAAACTCTTGATTCCCCATCTATTGGCTAGTAGCTCCCTGTCTATGGTAGATGTTCTCCTTTCACACGCATTGAATGAGTGAGAGTTGTACGCGATTACTCTTCTTTCTCCTTCCTGTTCCTGACACAAACCTGCACCCATACCTAATCCACTTGCATCCACATAGAGTTCTAATTTTGCTCTACCTTCTGTAAAGTCTGGAAATGCCAGTTCTACAGACTCTTTCATTAATCCTTTTAAGCCTTCAAAGGACTGAATCCTTTCATCTGTCCATTCAATTTTGTCCCTTCTTTTTCCTCCTGTTAAAGCTCTAAGAGGCGCTGCCACTCCTGAACAGTTTCTAATAAACTTTCGCTTTCAGTTTATTATTCCTAGGGAGCGTCTTAATTCTCCCACATTATTTGGTCTTCCTAATTTATACACCTGGTCCATGAATTCTTGGAGCTTTCTTATTCCTGTCCAGCTGAGGATATGGACCTAAAACTTAACTTCCCTTTTGGACCACTACACCTGCTGATTTTGATCTTAACGTTTGTTTCCGGAAAAATTGCTGTAGAACCTGCTCAATCAGTATCAGATGCTCTTCAAATTCCTTTGATATCAAGAGGACGTCATCTACATACACCACCACTCTATGCCAGCTAACTCCTGTCAGTATTCTCTGCACTCTCTCTCTCTGGAATGCTGCTGGTCCATTTTTTAATTCAAAGCTCAACCATTCAAATCTTTACTGGTCACTAACTGTATAAAATGCAGTAAAGTCCATACTATCTTCTTTCAGCTGCAATATCGTTTCGGTGATATTAGCCATTGGAAACCTATCTACCTCTGCTACCTTATTTAAGCGTCTATAGTCTGTGCATAGACGAAGCGTTCCATCCTTCTTTCTGACTGGTACCACTGGGGAACTCCATTCGGTAACACACGGCTCCACGATATCCTTCAGACACAACTTCTGGACCTGATTTTCGATCTCCTCATTTGTCCTTTGATCGAATCTTCTTGCCCTTTGATAGATAGGAGTGTAATTATGTAGCCGTATTCTATATGGTGTCATGGATGTTTCAGTCACATCCGAATCGCATTTTCTAAATACTCCTTTTTGTCTATATAGAACCTCGATGATTTTCCTCCGTTGTTCCTGTTTTAGTTCTTCCATAAATGTAATTTCTTTTTCTAATTTTTCCTTCGTCCATTCTTCTTCAATGGTTTCTTGTTTCCCTGTTTCCTGGAAAATTGTATTTATTGTACAACTTCTGTTTTCATATTTTTGTAAGTTACCTTCATCTAATACTAGGTGGGCTATTCCTTTTTTTTCTCCTTTCCTATTTTTAATTGTCCCGGTATCAGTTTTCTCAGAAATATATTTCCTTCTTTTGTACTCCATTTCACCAATCCTGGAAGTACCCTAAACCGTTTGTTGTACCCTCTTCGATTGTGTTCTTCGCCTTCGACCAATAACTCTTCTGGTTTATTGTCATAGTATCTTTCTTCTCTGGGCTTGATCTTTTTGTGAATTCCATTCTGCTTTCACCGAAATTCAACCATTTGATGTAATCGTAACTTCTTCTGTGGTATATACTGGTAGGGATGTTACGGTCATCATACAATTCCCAGATCTTTCTGTAAAATAAACCTGTTCCTTTGTCATTATGTTCTCCATCCTATGAAAACCATCTCTTTACAATTATTTTTAATTTTGTTTTTGTACAAAAATGGCTATTCCCAAATCGTGACTTCTTTTAACTCTTCTACCACAATGAAGTCCTGCCGAACCCATATTGACGTGTCATCAATTGAGAATTCTAATCTTTACCTGTCGCGATGGGACTCTACAATCAACTGCGGATCTCCGTACTCCTCGTAGTCTCATCACCTTGATTTCAACTTCGGATTTGGAAATCCTCCTGAACTGTTCTTGTTCTATAATACAATATTGAGATCCGGAACCTATTAGAGCTGGCATTTCTATGTTATTTAATTTCACAATAAATTTTAATTGAGTTGTTATATTAAAACCTTGCATAGCTTCATGGAAGTTCCTAACTTATAGCATGGTATTCCAAGTTGTCGTATTCACTTCAATTTGTTCCTACTCCCTCATCTCTAGGTATCTTCCTGTGGTAGGGCAATCTTCAATATTCTCAGTTTCTTTACTTTAAGATATTCTTCTGCCTCTGGGTCCAATATTTACACAACCTTGAATGTCTGGGCTGATTTCTGAACGATGATTTATTTTGGGGGTTCGCTCCGGCTTGTCCCCGGTGCTGAAGGAGCTCCCTCGTTTCCCGAAGTTGCCTGCTTATTCCCTTTTCCATTCTTCCTATTTGTTCTATATAGTGGACAAGTAATCCCTCCAATGTCCTTATTAATCAACACAAAAAGCACTCTTTTCAATGTCTTCTTTCATCTTGCCTGTCTGCCATGTCTTGTTGGTCTGTCTTCTGAAACTTTTTGTTGTCTTCATGCTGTTGCGAAACCTCTTTTTGATCCGCATTCTATGTCCGATGTCACGCACTTCCACCACATTAAGAACCATCCATTGTATTTCCACACTCTTTTTAAAAGTGCCCACCCTGTTTTACACCAGTAAAACCTTTTTTCCTTCACCACCATACCTACTATCGCTCTGTCTGGTATATTTTCTTGTGTTTGCATGTTTTTGGTGTAATCTGGCCACCATAACGGGACTTTATCCGCATCAATTGCCCTTTCTACCAGCTTTTGGTTCAAAAGTGCCCATATCGGTATGCCCTCGCATCTTGGATTCCTCTTCATGTATTTAATTGATCGCCTTCTTGTTGCCCAATTTAGTTATGTTTTCCACCTTACTTTAGTGCTTTCTTCTCATCACTTCCATCTTATTTTAAATCGTCTTGCATGGTTTTTGGAAACAATTCAAAAATTTGTTTCTTAAACACCCTGTTTATCTCTATCATGCCTCTTTAGTGGCTGCCTTTTAAGTGGTTTGGATCCTTAATGCAAATTCGGCCACTTTTTCGTTTTTCCACATTTCATCTTCCAGGACTTCTTTGCAAGTCATCTGTTACTTCTTTTTCCTCCTTACAATAGCTTTCACCTTAGCTCAATGTGTTGTATCTTAACCTTTCTCTATAAACCTGTAATATATCCTCAGTGCTGCCTTCTAAGAAATTCCACCATTCCCAACCGCCCAACGATTCTTATCCTTGCATAAATGTTTCTTTTGCGTACTTTCATGTCCTTCTATGAACGCGTGAAAATTTGCACTTTCTCTTTTCCTATTTCAAGGGTTTTCTACTGCTTTAATATTACGCACATAGCGACATGACTTCGATCGCTTCATTCATCTTCTCCTGCAGGATGATAAATATCCTACTCACACTGCGCTTATTATATTCTACCCCTGACTCTTCTAGTTCTACTAACCTTTCGAGCCATTTTTTTCCTCCTCTTGGTCCAGCTCACGTCTCAGCTTTTCGTATCCTCTTCTGCAGTAGAGCTTTCATCAACGGTATATCTTCCTTCTGGTTTCTTTCTCCTCTTCTTATTCTTCCTCTTTGGTTTATTGTTTCGTATCAATCAAGCCACATCAAATGGAATCACTGCCGCTTTTATACGAACATCTCCCTCATTCTGAATTCGTATCGGCCATCTTTTGGTATTCTTCTTCTTGGTATCTTTGTTCACTATGCTAAGTTCCTTTCTGGTGAGCCTTGCCCTCAATATCTCTTACTCTATTCTTTATGTTGACAGTTTCTTAAGATCACCTTTCTGTCCTATATTGGCAACTTCTTTTACCTCACTCTCTTTTTCTATATTTGCAGAATCTTTACTCCTTAAAACTTGTGTCAGTCCATCCAATATCTGACAATATCCTTTTATATCCAAGTTATCCGTCCCGTTCTATGGAAATTTTGAGTTTTCCAAGTACCGATTGAACTTTGTTTTCATTGGCCTGCTTAATTTTCTCTATATTCACGTTATCTCCCTGCTCCTTATCTGATGGTCCCATTTCAAAAGAAAAATAAGTATTAACAACAAAAAAACTATTTATATATATATATATTATAAAATATATATATAATATATATATATATAATATATAATAATATAATATATATATATATTATATTATATATATATAATACAATATAATATAATATATATATATAATAATATATATATATTTTATATATATATATATATATATATAATAATTATATATATAGTATATATAGTCATATATATATATAGATATATATAAATATAATATATATATATATTATATATATATATTATATAGCTATGTATATATATAAGTATAATAATATATATATATATATATATATATATATATAATATATATATTAATATATTATATAATATATTATATATTATATATATTATAAATATATATATATAAATATATATATATATATATAATATATAATTATATATATATACTATATATATTATATATATTAAATATATATATATATTTATGTATATTTATATATATATAATATTAATATATATAATATATATATAAATATATATATATATATATATATATATATATATATATATAAA
>JABUQX010054740.1:27500-28762 GCA_015478945.1 Trachelipus rathkii
GTTTTCTATGTCTCTTCCAGTGATTACACGTGACCGGGTGCATGGGATTCTGTGATATATGAACGACAGGAAAGCTAGTCGCCCGGATGGCATTCTTACCCGTTTCTAAGCTGACCCCAGTCCTCGTTCAACTCTACTTTCTATGCCTTAATACTAATACATTTCCTCTGATCTGGAAGCCGCATATGTCCAGACAATCCCGAAAAATCCCAAGCCGCTCTGATCCTTCCAACTATCGTCCTATAGCTCAAACTTGTATTCTATCTAAAATCTTTGAAACTCTTCTTAATTCATTTCCTGAATCATTTGGAGTCTCATTCCCTTCTTTCAGATCATAAGAATGGCTTTTGACGCTCGAGTTCAACTGGTGACATACAATCCTATCTAATTGATTTATGGTCTTCTGCCATTAGGAGCTATGGGGAGTCTTGTGTTTTGGCGCTCGACATAATAAAGGCTCTTGATCGAGTATGGCACGTGTCACTACTCTCTAAGCCCCCTTCCTTTGGGTTTCCTCCTTCTCTTTGCTTGCTCCATATTAGCACTCGTTGATGGAACGATTTCTTCCTCCTTTCCTGTTAATTGTAGTGTTCCTCAAGGTTCTGTTTTATCTCCAACTTTTTTCTTACTTTTCATCAACAATCTCCTCAGCTGTACTTCTAACTCTGTTCACTCTTATGCCGATGTGATTTATGAACGACAGGAAACTCTTCATTCTTCCACTTATTTCAAAGCTGCTCCCTCTTTTGTACCTAAAATTGCCTCTCGTCTTCAGCTTTCCGATTCTATTCTTGCCAACCTGGATTGGATTTCCAGATTTGGCCTTCGCATTCTTGTGAAATACAACTCATTGAAAGCTCAACTTCTTTACATCTCCCTCTCAAAAACGCCTCCTAACTTTCCTATTTTCTTCGATGATTCTAACGTCTCACCTGTTGACAAAATAAAAAATTTGGGTCTGAATATAAACAAAAAATTGTCTTGGTAATCTCATATCAAAGCGGTTCCTAAGGTAGCCTCAAAGAAGCTGGGAGTTCTGTTCTGGTTGCGAGAATTTTTTTCTTCTACAAAGCTACTCTAGTTATTTAAGGGAATTATTCGCCCTTGTTTGGAGTACTGTTCTCACAACTAGTGGGGCTACAGTCCACCCTTCTATTAGATAGAGTTAATTCTAAAGCAAAGAGACTAATAAACTCTCCCCTACTTTCAAACTCTCTTGACCGTCTATCTCTACGACTTGACGATGTCTCGCACTATCTCTG
>JABUQX010054741.1:0-47500 GCA_015478945.1 Trachelipus rathkii
TTATATATATAACTATTATATATTATAATATTTTATTAATTATATATATATCTATATATTAATATATATTATATATATTAATACTATATAATTATATATATATATATATAATTAATATATTAAATATACTTAATAATATATATATATATACGGTTACAAGGACAATATAAAACATTACGTAGCTTTAATATGATGAAATTTTAAATTAATTATTTATATCCTTACAAGTTATTGAGTGTTTTTGAGAACATAATGTAACAAATTTAAATTTATATATTTATAGTATATATATATATTATCTTATATATTATATTAATATATATATATATATATTATACTATATAATATATAATTTATTATATATTTTATAATATAATATATACTATAATATTTATTTTTCTTATTATTCTATATTTATTTATATATATATAATAATATATTATATTTATATATCTACTATCGTCTAATATATAATATTAATATATTTCGAAATTAATATAATATTAATATAAAACATCATTACGATATATCGAATTTAATTCATTAATTAAGTAAAAATTAGGGTGTGGGGCTTTTCTTACTCTTCCTTTTAACCACACGTTGTAAATTTAATCTGATAGCGTTTAGGATCATGCCTATGATTAGGACTAGAATCTTGGTGATCTTATGTGTCCTTAGAGAATATCATCATACCAGTCTGCTAATCTGCGTGTGTTTCAAGATATTAAAGAACGGGCGATAAATTTTATAGTATATATCCTGATAAGCTCGCTGTTTGATAAATATCATAGCTTGGTACCACTCATGTTAAGCCCCTTTTCTATACCAGTCGCTAAGCGCAGATGAATCAAGGTCTATAATCTATTTAAAATTCCACATGTTTTATCCTTTAACTTACCTTATTATAATATTATCATCATCTCATAAAATGATTTGACCCTACTTCATTCAAAGATAATTGTTCTTTAAAATATTTATATCCGTAGATGTTAAGATCCTGAGGGAGATTGCGAGAGCGCAATGTTGGAGAGGGAGCTAAATCCGTGCTTGAAGAGGGATAAGGGTGTGTGTAAGAGGGTGTGTACTGTAGCGTGAGACTGAAAGTAAACGCTGAGAGGGGTGTACTTTGCTGGGTGGCAGAATGTATGTGAGGTGAGTTGCTCAGAGAGGATAGAGACATAGTGGAAGATTGAGTGGAGAGAGGCCGTATGGAGTAAATGCAGAGTTTTTATAGTGAGGCCTATTAATCATTATTTCTGTTATTTAGCAATACTTGGTATATAGATTAATATATAACGTCATTCTCTCAATATATGATATGTTTAATTAGTCTGTAAATTTAATAATATCCGATAACTACCTCTTTCATCGTAGCTTGTTTATTCTGTTCAAATACTTTATAGTATGTAGTTCTAACCAACTGTATAAGGTAGGTTTGTCTTAGATTGAATATTATTGTCCGGTATATCAAAGGTTTGTTTGAAGTTATTCTATTTCGAAGAGATAAACTGGTTGTTGATTGTTGTAATTGGTTTAGAATTTGCAGTTGGGACTCGCACTGCGTAAGTGCGTGTGATATGGGTAGTTAGGATCTGAGTATTGAGGATTCCTGCATTCTGATGAAGTAGTTATATACACTTCATTTTCTCCATTAATTTAACGTTAAAATAAATACGGTATACTCATAGGTCAGACCTTCTTCATTAATGAAGAAAATGCTTCACTTGGTAATACAGAGGAGGCAATTACTGAGAAATATGATAGAGGAAGTGTATAAAACTCCATATTCTACTCCTTTTACTGCATTAGCATACCTTATTCTTTTATTATTTTCCAGTTGCTTATTATGTTTAATACTAAGGGATTAATAGTTTATTTATAATTGGTGTATTCTATGGTTTCGACTGAACAGCTTTACTTTCTGAAGGTTAACTTTTTAAGGGTTTGATAGTTACCTAACTTTTATCAATTAACTCAATAGCAGACCTCACGAAACATACTATATCTGAATACGAATCAATTCTCACAATCATTAACTATAGATTTATTATTTTACTGATCATTCATCTTCATTGCCGGTTTCCAAGATTTTTTTTATATCTTTTTTCATTAATAGATAGGTTAAATACTTTTTCATCAATAACTAAATACTATATTCATTTTTGCAGTGAATGTACATACAGTTTCCTTCATTCATCTACAATGCTGGTAGAATGTTGGTGCTCGATAAGAGCAGTAAACTCTGTGCCGTATTGTTACCTAGTCATGAATAGCTTCACACAGCAAAAGTCTATTCTCGTATTGGATCCGAATGTAACTTTTTTATATATATTACTTTTTATCAAGAAACTCTTTTATTCTTTGGTCAACGGGAACTCTCATACTTGAGATCCGTATCCTCTAGTAACTACATTTGACCTGGCTCTAATATATCTCTTCTTTTGCCAATACAGAATCAAACTACTTGAGTGTTTAAAGAAACAGTCTTCATGTGCTTGCTTTGATTTAAGCCTAAAGGAGTAATGTATCAGCTGTCAATTGTAAATAATACTCAAGATATATTCTATATAATGTAATAGGGCAATACACTTCTGCTAATACGTTTACTCAGCCTTATAATATATATATCTTCTGTTTAACTTAAGACTGCAACATGTCGTTCTCATGAATATCTCATAATCATGTATATATTTTAAATGATCTTGTACTTTACATTCTAATCTTTTCCAATGACTTAATTAATTGATATACCTCTACCTTCATCTGGCAATTCTACCTATATTAAATTATATACTCTCATTCTATAATATTACTCCTGGAAATACACTATAGCTAACTATAGATTATTTTTCACGGGTGCATGCTTCAAATAAACTTCCACCATGCTCCTTACTAATAATGTTTTTAATTCAGCTAGAAAAGGTTTATTTCTCAGCAGTCTTAGTGGTAGTACTGCCTACTATTATACATGATATGACAGGGCTGAAGAACATTTAAGAATTTAACCGCACTAATCCATACTCCGTTAGCGTGAACTCGAGGTATTAATTATGTAGTCTTTTCAGAATGGATATGGTAAGTATTATATATTACATAATATATTATAATACTATATTTATATTAACCATATATATTAAATATATATATATATATATAATATTCTATATTATATATAATATTATATATATATATAATATATTTACTATTATGTATATATTACTATTATATATTTAATATTAAATAATTAATACTTATACCACGATAAATTAATTAACGTTTACTTGATGGTGTTAAAGCAAAAACTTCACTTAAAAGCCTTTACTGCATATATAAAATGAAAATAACCTTAGGCGTAAAACGCTGAGAATGTAGCTTTAAAGCACACGAAATATTAAATATTTCTTCATTAAAATTATAATTATTTTAATTTTTTTATATTGAAGGAAATATCACTGTTCCCGACATTCACAGAAACTTCAAGAAGACTCAAAGATTAATACTCTGTAAATCTTTACAAATATACCAATCATTTATATCGTTGTCTAATCATGTAGTTACGTGTCTCATCAATACCATCCGAAAGCACATATGTAAAAGCTCCCTCTCAGATATCAATAGTATGTTTGGTCTCTGGATCGTCAGCATAGATGCTTACCGCCCATCGTTTTCTAAGTAGATGTATGAATTTCTGCACATCAATAGTGTCTAGGAATCGTTTAATAACAGTTTCACAAATCATCAACCAGCATTTTCTTGAATGCGTAGTATTCCTCGTATAACATATAATGAACGACTGACACATAGTTAGATAACACATTCACTCTCTTCATATGTCTTATCACCCTTCCGCCTACCTCTGTCCTACACTTCAGCTGTTGTATTCCTGAGATGAAGAATCCATGTGAAGTACGTTCAAATACTTCTAAGCCGTTTCGTCGCTCCCATAGTCTAACTTTCACTCCGATGGTGTTCGCATGTTTAGAGAAGGTTAGAGTAAGCTGCTTGCCCTTGGATCCTATGCTCTGGTAGATAAAGATATTGGAGTAGTTTAATGCTGTATGAGGGTGAAAGTAATCAGTAAGCCATGCCTCTATGTGATTACATATACACACAGTAATTCATCGGGACTCATGGAAACACGTTTGGTGTTGAAAAAAACATGAATTTCACACCTTGAATAATGCAATATCCGGGAGGTGAACATTTTTATATAAGAAAGCAAACTAAATAGCGTGAGAAAAGTTCTAAACGGTTGATGTCTTGGTATTAGGTTATAGGTATTAAGACGGCACCATTTCGAGCTCCTCCTGGAAATGGGAACACTTTTAAGGTAGAGTAGGGAACTTGTTCACAGCTTAGGTTGACAGTTAAAGCGACTATAGTTTGAAACGAGTTTAGACTCACAAGGACATTATATAAATCCTCGACCAATCACCATGGAGGGTGGAATTGAGACAAGGTTTACATCATCCAATCACAAGTTCTCACAAGGGATCATATATAATTCTCGGTCAATCACATGCGCAGTCATATAGAGTTAAGGATTACATCATCCAAATCACAAAGGAAAAGGTAAAACGTATGTTTTTACGATTGATGTTGAGTAAAATAATAATTTGATTTCTATTTACAAGTTCGTTTCCAACTTGTAAATAATAATAATAATAACAACAATAATAAATAATAATAATAGTAATAAAAATCATGTAATCAATAACAGAAAAATCAAGAGATAAAGAATCAAACAAAATATTAGATCTTATTAACAATCTTCCTAATTATTTTTAAGAAACTTTGCAATAAATTTAGTTATACATAGTGGAATAATAATAAAGGCATGTGAAAATAGACACTGCATCAGTATGAACTCAATGTTTTTATTGTGTGAAAATGCAGTAAAGCAGTAAAGCATACTATTCACACTGTTGCTAGGCACCTGCACTATTGATTTACTGTTTCATTGCTTTAAGGGGAACAAAATTAAATGTTTTAATGAAATTTCTTTAAATTTTTTTTCTGCTTGCAGTGTGTAATTGGCTTGACTCTTGATTCTTGAGCTGTACTGTGTTGTTGTTGTTGTTGTTAAGTTGTTCTGTTGTTGATTGTATTTTGTTGTTGTTGTTGTAAGCGTAGATGGTGTTTCATGGATTGGGTTGTTTTTGTCTTGATTACCTGATTGTTAATAAACTCATCTTTAATCTTGTTCTTCAAATATACACTAGTAATATTCTTTTATATTTTATTATTAAGTGATATAGTGAATGGTGATTGGTACATTGTTTTGTTTGATGTCAGTCTGTGATGTTGTAGAGATGTTTCTTACGAGTTGTGTTGTTCGTTTGTTTGTCTGTATTCGTTGTTTTTAGTCTTTTGTCTGTTGTATGTTGCTTATATGCTGTTTCCTTAAGTTTAAGTTTGTTAGTTATTATTTAAGCCTTTCATTGTGACTGCGTTGCTTAGTTTTTTTTTGCTGAGATTTCGTGATTGAAGTAAACAGATAAGAAAAATATAAAATAGGATTTCGAATAAAAAGTCTCAGAGTTTTTTGTAATACACTAGGTTTTTCTGTAGTCTTCACGTGTTTAAGCATATACAACGATAGTATGATCTGGTGGTACATTAAAGTATAGGTATATTCTAAAATCATATCCGGTTAATATGACCTACTCCACTAAGATACCATCCGAATAATAATATATTGTGCCCAGTGACACTGCAATCCTCATCCCCTTAATCTGATCTCACATTTTTTAATAAAGCTCAATTATGTGTAAAAAGCGTGCTAAAATATCATTATGACAATGTGGAGTGACGGTGAGTAATATATATGGACAATATGTAGACTCATTATCATTCTAAGTATATATTTTAAAGTTAGTTGCTATCACAGTATAAATAAATTTTAAATTTCTATTAAAATCAGAAAAAGAATAACATCAAATGTTCTATATTTTGAATTTTAGATAGTATGTTTGAACGATTAGATTAGAATTGTCAACAGTTTAGGGATAAAGGTAGAAAATTTTGTTTGTTATATATCAAATTTAGGACGTGAATATCCATAATTTTATATAAGATAGTTGGGTGTTACTCTAGCTTACTTATGCACTAATTATTTAATTATTGCACTCATCAAGTGATTTACTCGTCAGTATCACTTATTAAAATAAATGAAATAAATTGACCTGAAGTTGTTTTAAACCAGGGCGTAATATCATATATACTCAGTTTGTACGCATATACTTGATTAGTGACACTGTGAATATGAGGATAAAGAACAAATGGTAAAATTTAATGACTATCTTTACTTTTACTATAGCTCTGTGTAGATGGAATGTGTATAAAATTTTTACATAGTAATTTTGTAAGCATATGATTGATCTGATTTATTTTCATTCGTTGTAGTGAAAACTTTGTTTCATGCAACCAATGTTATCAAGAATTAAACGAAGTTGTTACTAAATAATCACTTATTTTGAATAGAAATCAACACTCAGGATAGATTCGCAATATTTATCTATAATATATATGGGGTAATATATTGGAAAATTTTATCAATTTTAAATTCAAATAAATAAAAGTTTAATAATGATAAATGTGTATAAATCTTCCATTTTTTAAAGTGATGATAAACTTTTTTATTATAGTACTTTAATAAGGCAATTTAAAAGATTATAAAGGGAAAGAGTGTCTAATTATTGTGATATAACTTATTATTAATAATATAACTGCATTGGTTAGAGCTAATTTCTATTATTATTTATTTATCTCAAGGAAAATATAGAAGATTAATTAAAGGATAATTATTTTTACCAATAATAAAGATGTTATATATTTTTAAAGTTGAAGTTAGATTTTATTTAAGTTTGAATGCAACAAATCAAAATCTAGTTTACAAATACCGAAATCACGAGTAACATTATTATAGTAAATATGTTTTAATTAAGGTATATTTTATATAATAAAGTAATTTATAATAAGAAATATAGAATTGAAATTGACAAGATCAAAGTTTTGTGTGTGTCATTAAATCTCATGTGTTCTTTATTACGACGTGTAGAGAGAGATTCTTAATGAGTGTGAGGATGATAAAATAGTCGACGAAAGGGTTATATTGACACTATGACTTATTATAGCGCGAGTATACCTTTCTAGTTTAGATTTATTATAGCTCTTATCTAATTAAGATCACTAATGCAAACCTCATTAGCCTAATATTCACCTATGAAGTTTCTCACAAAGCACTGTCATATGGCGATACTAATTGAATAAATAATTTTAATATACTATATTATTATTATTACATATTTAATATATAAATATAACATCACTTTTAAAGTTATATCTATATATAATATTATGATATAAAAACATAAAAATATTAATACAAAGATATTATAGGTCAAATTGAAAAATAGTGCAAGCTCAGACATATCGGTCAGTTAAGTATCCAATCAGACTTACTGCCCGAATCACGTGCTGCGAGCAACGTGAGGACGGGATTCGACGTTCCATCCTGTCCAAAATCTATATTATCAGCAAGTGAGGATGGAACCTAAGAGAGTGAGGTAATAGAGAGTCTGACAAGAGGAGACACACCTTCATCCTACACACACAAACAAACTAGAACAAAAACAAAGACAGACAAAAAATAACAAAAAAAAACAAAGGCAGAATAGCGAACGTAAAGACGAAAACAGACGAAAAAATGTATACAATAAGGAGACTAAGAATAAAACTCGAGAATAGGCGTCGGACAGTGCGCAGATAGGACGAAGAGATTGGCAGGAAAGTCAGAATAATAAAATGGGCCAAAGCAGAATATCCAAAATAAATAGTGAAGTACGACGCGCTAGTCGATAAAGCAGTGTAGTGGTGGTAGTGTGATTTCGATGTTGATTGTTGTAATGTGATTAAATATTGACAGTGGGGGAGTACAGCAGTAGAAAGAATTATGTAAAATTGATAAATTATAATTATATGGTTAATTTGTTATATGATAACTGTTTGGTAGTCTTATAGTTCAGTTCAGTACCCAAGTTGCATTACTTGATAGCTCTGATGAGCATTACAGCTAAAAAGAGTAAAAGAATAGCCTGTGGATGGACCGCGGTTTTGTTGATGGAGTGATTGGGGTAAATACAAGCGAAGGGGTTCACGACAGACGAGAATTAATTACGTTGGTGTCCGTGCTGCGTGAATGTGGGGGTGTGTGAAATGATGATATTTAACTTGCTCGGTAGTATGTTAAGACGACACATGTACGTCGCGCGAGGATCACTTTGATGACAATCTTGCGAATCTGTGCAGCGGACAAAGGATAAATTCAGGTTCTGTGCAAACATATTCGTGAGTATTATCAAAAGGGGGGTAGGAGATAAAACAATAGGAGGGGGGCGTAATGTAATAATATATACATTATTTTATATTTATTATTACATCTCTCATATACGTTAACCATAAATTAACATACATGAACAAGGATATATATAACATACATACCGTGTTTGACGCGCGCTACGCGTCAGCTGGCCAATTCAATCAGTTAGCAAATGTTGCAAATTAAGTTAGCCTTATTGGCAACATCTTTGACATAACATTTAGCAACTCAACTAAGTCGTAACTTATTTAACTACTTTATTATTAATATTATATAATATATAATTAATATATATATATATATACTATATATATATATTTACTTTATATCATTATATATTAAATATATATATATATATATAGAGAGGAGAGAGAGAGAGAGAGAGAAGAGAGTAGAATTCAGATGAAAAAGTGAGAGAGGAAGAGAGGAGAGAGAGAGAAGGAGATAAGAGGGAGAGAGAGAGGATAGATGAGAGAGATAGTCATAGCAAGTAGATGAGAGAGGAGGAGGTGTGAGAGGAGAGAATAGTGGAGATAGAAGAGAGAGATCAGAGAGATAGGGAGTGAATGAGAGAGAGGAGGGAGAGAGTATTGAAGTGACTTTAAGAATTTATTCGCGTATAGCTTTGTCAAAGACTATATATTGATTTTGCTTTCCCCCCTTGAGGTTAATGATTGAAATAGAAGAAACTTATTTATTTTTAGAATTTATATGTAACTACTTTTTTAAAACATCAATGATAATATTTTAAATAACTTGTTATTCAATGAATCAATGAGCTTCGTGTCGTGTTAATGAGAGAACACTTCTTCAGGACTTTATACTAAGCTCACTATCGCTATGATTTTTCTTTTCTTATCTTACGAAAGTAAAGCATCTCTCTGGTTTGGAACAGACTATTGGTCAGTGATGGAAAACTAATATCATATAAGAATTTAAAGAGACAATCAGTCGTTAAAAAATCAAAACAGTTCTTAATACATACGTGCGGAGGTTAGAGGATATAACCATTTTTTTTTTGCACGAGTAGACGACTGTGGTCGCCTTGAAGGGCAGTTTTTGTCTGCCTGGAAGGTGATTGTATCACATTGCAATTTTTAGAATATAAGATAGAAGGTATATGTTTCCCTCGAAAATAGGTCAATTAGTTAATAATAGATAAAGATGTCTTTGTAGAGATGCTAGATTGACTGAGTGAATGGAAAGGAGAATGTGAACGACGTAATTAAACGTATGCGAAGCTGTGTTTCCTTCTCGCATATCGTGATTGAGACTTCAATCTACGATGCTTCCTATTTGTCGAAGTATTTGTTTATATTTGTTATAACTAAAAAATATCCTATGTAAGGTATTATAGATATCAAATAATGCAGTGGGACAGAGTCGGGGTTTTCTCGGGTCTCTAAATATTCTCTCTAAGGGGGACGACGGGGATTCGTCCTTTCTTGTCGCTTGTTCTTTGTGTCCGGCTCGATCTCCTATTAATGGTAAAGGAAAATAAAAAGAAACATTAACTGATTTTACTCCTTACTCTACCAGTTATATCGGATTAGCTCAAGATATCTATGAAGGACTAATCCTTGGGTCTCTCGACAACTACTGGATGCAGCAATACTGTGATGAGTTGTTTGGACGTTTGATAGACGTGTTTTTTCTTGTGCTTGTAGTGCGCTGTCGCATCTGAATTAGCTTAAAAGGTGTTGCTGCAGATTCTCGCTAAGTAAGTTATTTTTATGTGAGGTAACTAATTTCTTAAGTGTGTTTTGCCTTGCTCCCACTTTCTTTATTTTTATGTTACTTGGGGTTGCTTGGTTTCTGCGTGTTTTTCCCGTTCTCTTGTTCGATTTACCTGTTTGTCTTATTTAATTTAGTAATAATAGTATAAAGATAAGTACTTTTTTTAAATAATTCATGTGATATTTTTTAAGTAATATCATCTCGACTGTAAAGTTTAATTTGCTCTTGCTAAAGAATACTAAAGTAATAGCTTGTGTCTGGTGAGTTTCTTATTTTTCTCGTGTATGTGCGTGATGACTATAATAGTGCTTTTTTTACGTTGATCTTTGAGCGGTTGACATGATGCTTTTCGTGCGTATGGGCTGGTCATTATTATTATTTTTAACTTTTATTATTTTACTTTCAGCTTTGTATACTATATATATGTTGATAACCTGGCCCGTTACTTAACTGCTTCAGGTTACAAACCGATAATTGCTTAGAATGATAGGTCTAATTAATTTTGTAGAAAAAATATATGCGTATACAGAAAAACCCTGGATAAGAAGGATTTTTTGAATTGGTTTTACTATACATAGATTATACTTAGACCTATGTGAATCATTCTATATTATTCAATCAGTTCCTCAAACATACCTAAATATACCTAAACCAGACATACTTAGTTCCATGTTGCTTATACTACTACGTAAATACTATTAGATTACATACTAAGGATTAATACTTGAAACATAAATACATTAACTCACTCTTCCTATAACTGTAATAATTTTCAAATCACGCTTCTTTACACACATAACAAATTCCTCAAAAGATATCATCTCTAACTATTTCATATTACACCTAAAACAAAATATATATAGCAATATAATTAAGCTATTGCAGTATACTTCTACTCTATCTCTTTACATTTACATATTCTATCACAACTTCCTCATATACTCATATATACTGCGCGTGATAATTGGTTTCTCTATTAAATAGTGTAACCACTCCATATATCTGCAAAAAGTAAAATCGAAGTACGAGATAATTACAATCTTGCCTAACAGCGATTACATTGCGTGTTAGTTATAAATATGGTATAAAATTCTTAGTGAGCTGTTGTGAAATCGTAAAAAAATTTTTCTTACACATTTAAATAATATAAAATAACAAATAATAATATAGTAACATTAAATCATACTTAATAAAAAAATACAATAACAACGCATTTGACACGCAGAAAACGGAATATATGCATTTTGGAATCAGCTCTTGTCGTAATAATATTTTTACTATATCACACGACTGTTAGTGGAAAATATTGTATAAAAAAATATTAAGAAATAAATATTAAATATTTTCATTTTTTTCTCAATTTATTTTTGTTTATAATCATTTTGACTTTATTAAGATGGAGTACATCACTTTGAATAGCAACTTCTTACCTCTTGTGGTTACCTCCTCTACCGTTCATAAACTATCACATCAATATAGTTTTATCAAGTTAATTCTTCGGTGTATTTTTTTATACTCTATACACGCATACCAACTACACCACACGCCGAGATTATATCTTTCTAACACCGAACTTCTCAAAGTATAGGCATAGGTAGCTCGGCGGTCTCCTTACTGGAACTCTTTCTCCAGAGGGACGACTCTTATTTATGCGGGCTCGCTGTAACTAATTCTCTATACTTAACCCGCAAGTGGGAGCGGTTTTCACTTCGGATTTCCCTCCACTATTTGGAATTTCTGGGTGCTCCGGGGGGTTCCTCTCCACTTCGTCCATTCTCCTGTGGACAGATAGGGCTCTCATTCATGGAAACCGGTTCCCTCCGTTTTAACTAGTGGTTCCCCAACGTCTCCTGTTGTACGCAGACACTCCACTAACTTGCCTCGCCGTGTATCAGGGACTTCGGTTTATTGACATTACATCATTATTTCTAATCCCAAATAAGGAATTTTGGTTTCAACAGAGTCTTCTTTCACTTATATATACAACAATACATCTCACTCTACAATATTTATTTTATATTTATGTTACTTTCTCATTTTAATTTAATTTTTACATTTTCGGTAACTTTTACGAATCTCTTAATCTCACAGTGCTTTTCAAAAACTCGCTAATTAATATTTCGCATGCTAACTCGTATTGTCATGTTTTTGTGTGACCAATGACTCTTCTTTATTTTAATTTTTTTCACCTTTCTTTGACTTTTCACAATGTAATGGAACATGACAACTGCCAACCTTTATTTAGACTTCATCCGATTACATAGGTATCCTGTTACAATGTGAACGTTCCCTTTTCTCTCGTAGATTAGTGTACTCATATTTTCAGATAGATAGTTATCTGTAGTTTTTAAAACTCTTAATTATTTAATTTTAAAAATTAAAGTATATAATCAATTTTAAATATTGAATGATAAATCATACTCTATATACTTTCTGCATATACTATATATATATATATATATTAAATATCACTTAACATCATTAAAGTATTATTATTAATATATATAATTTTAATCTATATATCTATATATATATGATACTATAGTTATATCATTATAGTCTAGTATGACATATGTGCGCATTTTGCCTTGTATTGTTCAAATAATTCAATATAAATTAATATTTTATTACTTCCTGATATATAGTAACTAATAATGTCTTAATTATAAAATTTAAATTAACTATTTTTAATTATATTTTTTATTTTTTTCTTAATTATTTTAATTATTATTATTCATTATTATTATATATATTATTTTATTATTATTATTATTATTATTATAATTTATTATTTATTAATTATTATTATCTATTATTTTATTATTATTATTATTATTATATTATTATTATTATCAAAGATTCACATTATGATAATTTGAAAAAAACGAATGTTTTTACCTTTATTATATATTTATTTACTTTATGTAATTTTAATTTATTATTTTTTATTATATGTATTATATTATTATTTTCATTATTTATTATTTTTAATTATTATTGATTACCAACTTATAAGATAGTTATTATACCATTCTCTCATGCTATGATATCTATTCTATGATAAATTATTATGATATATATTATTGGTTATAATTATTAAATAATTAGTATAATATATATTAATTAATGAATTAATTAAGAATGATCTTGAATTTGTAAGGAAAATTATTGCAATTATATATATTTTATTTTATCTTTTATTTTTTTTTTTAGTGTGTTTTTATATCTCTTAATACTCATACGATTTAGAGTATATTAATAAGAAAACTCTATAAAAATAATATATATATGTGATCATATTATAGATTCTGTATTATTATTAATATTATTTAACTTTCTTTAGGTCTTGTGATGTCTTCTGTATAGTCTCTGATTAATCGGTTGTTGGTTAGATTGGTGGAGGATCGTTTACTATTAACTCGCGCTCGGATAGGGGAGTGGTGGATGTGAGTTGATACTCCCCAGTGTCAGACAGCTAGTATATATCTAACACATGTAAGTCTGGGTGTGTTAAACGGGGTGAGCGCCGCTTTGCCAGCGCACGGCGCGCGCGGAAAAATTTACGGCTATTTTAAACATCCGCAGCTTCGCGCGCAAGATTGTTGCGATAGAACTCATTATTCGAATTTTTCTTCATTCTTTATGACAGACTCGCTCTTGCTGGCTTTATCCCTCGCGCGCCTCACCGCTCATAAACTTGTTAGTTTGAGATATATATAAGGTGGTGAGTTTACTCAATCTTGCACTGTGTATAGGAATATTTGAAGTCACAATTATATATATTTATTCTCACCGCAGCTAGATTCATAAGTAAAAGTAGCCTCCGCTTTTCTAGTCTCATGTACTTCTTATAGTTAGTCTATTTCGGATGGAGTATATAGTAAAACACACACATTTATTTGATAAATAAGGAAAGGTAAAATATTATTATGTGTGTTTTTGCACTCTTTACTCTCGCATACATAATCTTATCATCATAGCGGCACTGATTTCTGTCTAGTAAATGTTGATTCAATCACTTATGTTTTTATCGCTATCTATATTAGTCTCTCTCTTCGATAGATTCTTCGCGCGGCTCAGCTCTGTGTTACACGAGTTCACGCCATGCATATTATATTACTCTGCTAACATACGCTGACTTTTAGTCGCTTACATTTGCAAATATCCATCTATTTTATCGAATAAATAAATTAATAAGTACGAAGTATTTTATTTTCTTGTTTTCTTTAGAAATAATTGTACATGAAATTGAAGTTTTCTTATTTGATAAAAATTGGCAGCTTTTAAATATAAGATCTAGTGTAATATCATACGTTCTATCAAATGTATTTTAAATAAAAGAATTTAAAATACTAAATTATAACTAATATATATAATTTATATTATATGAGAGTTCTTGTTCAATTATAATGCGTTACTTGAGTTTTATCTCACTCATATATATACGTGAGTGCAATAGGATCTAAACTAACTTTTTTTTTGATAATAAGTTTACAGAATATACTTATAATATTAATATATAAAATAACTATCAATAATTAAAAATATCAAAACAGAGAAGTCTTGTAGTCTATATTAACTGTCTATACATATTAGACTAATTAGACGCGAACTGATAACGTCAATACTTACAGTTATATACAGAAATATTATATACTTTGGTGAATCAGCGGGAAAAATATCATATAAGTGAAGTGGTTTATTATTTTATTATTTTTTTCATTATTAATTTTGTATTACGTATGAATATATTTATTAATAATATATAAATAAAAAAATTTTTTCCCTCACAATTTAGGGTAAGTGCTCATCGTAGCTACGATATCGAGGGTACATAGACCGTCCGTTCTCACCGGGATAGTATACCGAATGAGATACTACCGACTTACCTGCCATCTATATTACGTACTGAGTTTATTCTCATAAAGGTTCGTTTATTCCTATTAATAAGTTAAAAAAAATAAAGATATTAAATTTTACTTCCTTTATTACTCATTTTGTGTAAATTATTTTAACTAAAGGATATAAGCCATCAGGGTAGTTAACCGTAAAAGTAATTGAGCTAAAGGAGTTACGGGTATGTCTCTCGGATTCTATCCAGGTTAGGATCGTACAGGGAGGTGAACTTCGTATCCCCCTCTGTCCCCCGTCGGCTCGAGCCCCCTAAATATGCATAAATATTTATTTCTAAAATAAATATATTTTCCCGTACGAATAAAGGCCAAAAAAAAAAAAAAAAAAAAATAAAAAAAATTAATAACTACCCTTCTATTAAGAATTATAAACGTATATTAATATATATCATTTGTTTTTAATCTTACGAACCGTTTTTCTCGAGTTTATCAATAATGTGTCATTTATAATCTCGCTTCAAGACCACTCTAAGGACTTAGGACTGACCATAAAGTATATATTATATATATATTTATATAATAACCTTGTCATATTCCCCTTTAAAGGAAGTTACATAAAAAGGGACCATGATATGGGGGATCGCCGGGGAACGCTACTCGTGCCCCTGCAGTTGTCACGTGTTGCTAAAAACTCCATAGAAGGAGCGCTAGAGTTACCATAAGTTCTTTTTTTTTATATAGCCCGTGAGTGGTGGTGTCATGTAAAAAAAACAAAGTTTATTTTTTTTTTTTTTTAATTTTTTTAAGGGGCTCGAGTCTTACGGTGGGACAGAGGGGGTGGAACTTCGTTCCCGCCGTCGTCCGCCGCTGAGGCTAGAGACCCTGATCTTTCTCATCTTTACGTTAATCTTGGTATTCCTTTAATTAAAAAAAAACTGTTATTGAGAATACTTTTAGAAGTCACTATTGTGCCTTGAATATTAATCGAAAATAAAACGTATTTAGCATGTTCGCTATCGATATAATATATATTATATTATGATTACTTCCTTTAAAGGTAAAAGTTATCGCTGCTATTATATAATATATATATACTATATATTATATATATCATATATATATATATTATATATAGTATATAATATATATATATTATATTATTATATATTTATATATATACTAATATATATATAATATAATATATATATTATATATATATTTATATATATATATATTATGTTCGAAGTGTAAATTGTCCAAACACATTGACTTCGGCTTCAATCTTGTCAACATACATAAATTAATACTAAGACCTATATTTATTAATTATTATTTATTTATATATTATTATTATATACTATGTATTTTATTATTATTATTTAATTATTTACTAAAATTGAATTAGTCTTATCTACTTCTCTTGCTTATCAAATATTATTAGTAGTATTTATGCTTCTCAGGTTACCAGATTTACTATGTGTGTAGGTATTTATGTATTGTTTTTGATCGAGGTTTTACTTTGAAGTTCATAAAGAAGTACGTTCACTATTTTCTTTTTCTAATTTCTCTTATCTATATATTAATTATTATATTAATTAATCTATTTATTATTATTAAACCATAAGAATTATATTTCGATAATAAAAGTATTAAATAGTTTTTCTTATATTTAATTTATATTATTAAATATATTTTATATTATTATTATTATTATTATTTAATTTATATTATTTATTATTTATTATATATTTAATTATTAATTAATTATTATTATTATTATTATTATATATATTCATATATATTATTATTATTATTTATATTATTATTTAATTATATTAATTTAAATTTATTTTATTTTATTATTATTTTTATTTATTATTTTTATTTATTATTTAATTATTTATATATTATTTATTATTTATAAATTATTAGTATTTACATATTATCTAATTATGCACTATATTTTATTATTTATTATATATTATTATTATATTATTTTACATAATTGTGATTTAGATTTTGATAAAATACAAAATTATATCAAATAGATATTAATTTTTAATTAATACTATTTATATCAACATTTTCTATAAAAAATAAAATAAGTGAAATCATAATTATATATATAAAAGAAAATGACAAATGTTGGGATACTTTTAAATATTCGGAAATATTTGAATATTTTTTAATTTATATTTAGACAATATTATTTTACCTAATATGTACTTATACAAATTTAAATAAATAACTGTATTCAAAGTTTTCAGTTGTTCTAAAATATTTATAAATCAAACAGAGTTCTCTGTATCCTTCTTATTAAATTTGTCAAATCAAATATATTTTTACTAATCTAATCAATATAAGTAGTTTCAATCAAAAATTTTTCTAAATATTTTTCAAAAAGTACGTAAAATTAGGTCCATGTCTAACGGTAATTATATATAATATATATATATCTCATTTATACATATAAATATATTAAAATATATAAATATTATACATATAATATGCTTTTCTATAACATTATTATAATATATTATTATATATATTATTAATATATATATATATATTTATTATATATATATATATATATATATATCTATATTATATATATATATATATATTATATATATATTATTATATTAATATCTATAATATAATAATATTTCGAATTGTTAATAGTATTATTGATAATTTAAAGGCTATTCGTAAAATATAAAATTTAGTTTGATAATTTTATTAAAGAAGGAAAAATCAAGATTACCGATTTGTAAATTATTTCAGAAATAATATATAGTTTGAATTATTAATTAATTTTAATATATTTAATATATATCTAAAAAAAATTATAATTAATTTTTTATAAAGATTTCGGTCCTATGCTCTTCTGTATTGAATTATGTTACTTTTAGATATTATATGAGTAATCTATATTATAAAAATTTTTAGTATAAATGTAACAATAACCTCAGGTTTAATTATTTTGAAAGTTTTATATGAATAGTACAACCTTCATTTTTGGAATAGTTTTGGAGTTTAACAGATTTTAGTTATAAAGAGCTAATAACATATTTAACTTTTCAATTTATGATAAAAATTAAAATTTATTATTCTTCATTTATATATAATATTATAAATATAATAATCAATTTATAATAGAAGCCTTCTAAAAGAAATATATATCCACATATCTATAATTACTATATATTATATATTATATATTTTAGATTTTTGTATAGGTAAAAATACGTGAGGTAGTAAAGTTTTTGCGAGGTTCATTTATTCCCTATCTTACTATCTCTCTATCTTAGTCTTCTCTATCTTAGAAATGCTCTATTATATTATATATTAATATATATTTTATATAAATAATTATATATATATATTATATATATATATAATTATTTATATTATATATATAATGAACGATGTTCGTCGTGACGCAGCCGTTCTACAAAAATATACATACGACAATCACAGCATTTAAACTATTTTTCTCAATCTTCCAACAGGGACCACAGACAGCTTTGAGACAATTCACTGAATGGTGCGGTATGTAATGACTAAACATACTGATATAAATATTATATATATATATACTATATAATTATATAATATATTTATATATTAATATATCTATATATATATATTATATATTTAATATATGTTATATATATTTCTTATATATATTATATATATATATATATATATATTAATAATATTTACTATATATATATTAACTATATAGAGGTGGGTACTTCCGCTACTTAGTCGCTGCTATATACCGCTCGAGCGGACGTACAAGAAAAGAGTGCGGACTAGCTCAGAGGTGACGGAGTATCTCGTACAGGATAAATTAGCGGAACTTGCAGTCGTGCGGTATCAGAAATAATAGTATTACCGACTACTTTTTTTTGTTTCCGCTCATCCTATTTTGTAAGGCGCACTAGAAGTATATAGATTTGAGGACCGTGTGACGGTAATTTTGAAAGAGGGTGTTACATATAATTAACGGTTCTTATTGTTAGACCTAAGGGAGAAGTTTAATACTTTCTCTATTTAATTTTATAATACTAATTTATTAAAAAACTATTGATAAAAGTACTTAGACTTATATGGCCTTTTTTGATATATGTTATATAATCTAAAACTAAAAGCTCTCTCATATATACACACCAGTTACAAAATCAATTCTTTATTGCTGAATGGTAAAGATCCTGAAAATTTTTAAAAAACTAATAAGTATATTAAAATTTTGAATTTTATTTATAATGTAATGGGAGACATATTATACCATCAATATTACAGAAAGCAAATATAAGGTTAAAGATTAAATTAAACTAGGTAGAATTTAAAAAATTAAATTTACCATCTAGTAGCAATATTATTAACTACTCATGCAATTATATATAAATTTATTTATTGTGTAATAAATTTTATTATATTAAGATAATATACATTAAATATTAATTTAAAAATTATTATATTTATATTTTATATATATTTAAGATAAATGTCTAAATCAATTATATGAAAAAATGTGGAAATAAAAAAATATTATATATAATATATATATTATATAATATAATAATATTAATTATATAATATATATATATATTAATATATATATATAAGTGAATATGAAGCATTTGTCCATATTTGGGTAAACTAGTTTTAATTATTAATATTTAATATATGTATTTAATAATTAATATATATACTATATTATTTTTATACTATAATATATATAATTAATATTTAATTATATATATATTATATATATATTATATATAATATATTATATATATGATATATATATATATAATATATAATAATATCATATATTATATTATATATATTATATATATATATATATATATATATATATTAAATATAATATATAACTATATTATACTTATATATACTTATTCACTATTATGTAACAAAAATTATTATTCAATTGTTTGTTATTTTATAATATATTATTATTATTAAGTTAATTCTCTTTATTTATTACTTTATTAATTTATAATTTATTATTTTATTTATTTAATTATTAGTATATCTTTATTATTATTTATATTTTTATTAAATAATAATTAATATAATTATATTATATATTATATTAATTATTATTTATATTCATTTATAATTATAATTATTATTTATTTTATATTTAATTATTATTAATTATTATTTAATATATTATATATATTATTATTATTATTATTATTTATTATTATTATTATTATTATTATTATTATTATTATTATATTATTATTATTATTAATATTTTATAGAAACTCATAATATACAAGCCACTATACTTCAAACATCACACTCACTGGTCACGTACCCCTAGGGCTCAATTCTTGGACATGTTTTTATATTTACTTATTATTATATAAAATGTTGATTCAAATATCTCTCATAATACGCTTTTTTAGTTCTATTTGTACTGAGTGATTACTCCATATTTAATAATAATGACAAAATGCCGAAGTATCTCATATTACTTCAGTAAGCATACTGACACACTTAATTAAATAATATAATGAAATGGATAGATGCTCATATATATATATCCTATTGTTAATGATTTAGTAATAAACATCTTCTAAATGTTGTAGAAACCCTTTCTATATTAAATAGATTTAAATTTAAAATTTTAAAATATGTGATACTGTAGGGCTTAGCAAAATGACTAAATCTTGGAATACAATCGATTGATAATAAACTGAATTTAAGAACTTTTACTAACTACTAATAGATTAGCAAGATATGTGTCAGAGATACTGTTATGCTTAATAATAAATTAAGAATATTATGTGATACCCTATTACATTCTTTAGGTAATAAATCCAATATAATACTTATATATTCACTAAAACCCATAATATTTAATATTTAATACTGTTCTTTTTCCGTATTGTCCTCTCAATATAAATTTCAGCTAATTCTATCAGCTACTTTTTTAGTAAATGTGTGACGATTTATTTTCTGCCTCATTAGCTACAGGACTTTAATCATGCATACTCACTCACATAACATAGATTATTCAAAGGCCTTAAAAAGATATATTGTGTGCAGTATTAAAGGATGCGTAATATATTACTATCCTTGTTTTATTAAATTTGACATTTATCATTAAATATTCATTAGTGTATTTCTTGCTAGCTAAATTTTCAGATTTATAGATAATATAGCTAAGGTAGACGTAGCAATCAATAATAAACCTATGAAATTATAATTATAACCTATTATACTACTTACTGTAGACTAATAATAGACCACTCATAGCGTTTACAATGCTCATATATCAAAGCAGCTAAACTATTAGATTTATATTGCCTTATAGTTTGTAAATAATACCAAAACAACGTGTAAACTATACTAAAATTCTTTATAAAAATTTAAATAAAGTATTACATAAACAAATATTATATAATATACTAATTTCTATTTCTCAAGAATGCTGGAAGAATTCAAAAGCACAAGTTCACTGAATATTATTATAATATAATATTTATTATTATTTATTAATTATATTTTTTATTATTATTATTTTATTAATTATGATTAGTTGGTTATATATGAAATCATCAATGTCAAAAATATATTTAGATTTTTATTATTTTAATTTTATATTCGTGGGTTTAAGAACCATAATAATTAACTTTTTAGTTTATAATTTATTAATTATTATTATTTTATTATTATATTATTATTAAGGTTATCGATTATTATTATTATTATTATTTATTATTATTATTATTATTTAGTGTGTTGTTAGTTTTCTAAAATACTTTTCATCTCTTCTTGTCAGTTGCTGTCGTATGGCTATTTATCTATTTTGGATTCTACTAAAGTCTTGGAAACGATAATGACCTTTTTATTGTTCGTTGGTAATACACTTAGTATTCTTATTTAATTATTATGTATGGATTATTATTGTGGTTATTAATATATTTCATAATGTATTGATGGTAATATGGATCTAATATTATTTTCGTGTTGATTGTAGTTACAATTTATTTAATTTTTAGCAATTATTTGTGTGTGATTTTCATAGTTGAATGTCGATACTAATACACTAGTCATACTATTACTCTTCTCTCACCAAGGACGTCTTTCCCTTTCAGCATAGGTAGAATTTGTTGAACTTGTTTATTAAGCTATGATTAGCATTCATATTATAAATATTATTATTATTATAATCTCCTCTCTCACCTCTATTGTATTCATGCTGCTTTGATACTTGATTATGCGATAATATTTTAGTTTAATATTATTGAGTGAGGAGTATAATTTTTTTTTTATTATCATTGTATAGGGTTAAAAAGTATTAGTAATAAACCTTGTATTATCTTTTTTAATTTATGAATATCAATTACTTATATATCTTTTTTTAAGTATAAAGGTGGTTTATGATGATTGTCTCTCTCATTAGTTATCATTTGAATGACGTACATTGACTGTTGTATAGAGTATAATGTTGAGCAATTATTTGTTAGTATTTTTTATGTTAAATAGACTTACTGAATTTGAAGTAATTTGTTCAATTTTTTTTCATATATATTTGATATAATTATAATTATTACCTTCATAAATGGTGCTAGTAGTAGTAATTAGCAGAAAATTATGTAACGTTAATTGGTATTAAGTAATTTATATATAATGAACATTATCGGTCCCTTTTGTGTAGGTTGTAATTGTGTATCTGTATTTGCATATTTGTACTTATGTGTCTGTACTTAGTCTGATTTCGCGTGTAGGTTGACTGTGTCTGGTTGATTGATGTTGTGGTTGGAGGTAGCGCTATTGACTGGATCACTTCTCCGATTTTTTTCCTCAGGTAGCGGAGTTTACGTTTATTGTTTTTATTATTCTTATTCAATTATTATAGCGGACGTACCTATATTATTGATGCTGGTGGTATGTTCCTACTTTATTGATATTATTACTAATTATTTAAATTAATTATCATTTATATAATACAATATTTTATCTTTAATTCCATTTATTATATTCACTTTATCATCTATTAATTAATTCAATATTTATTATTTATTATTATATTATTATTATTATTATATATTATTATTATTATTATATTATTGGAAATTAAATTTAATTTAATATTTATTATTATTATTATTAATTTTATTAATTCTAATTCAATAATTCTATTGATTATTACAAGTCTTATTAAGTTTTATTATTGTATCAGTATATATACCAATTAGTACTATTTAATTTATTTCTAATAATGTTAATTATCAATTATTTTATTTAATTTAATTATTCTTATTACTGATTAATTTAATTTTCAACTGCAGTATTATTATTATTATTTTATGTATATAATATTATTATTATTATATTATTATATTATTATTATTATTTGATTTATTATAACATTATTATATTAAACTTATTTATTTTATTATACTATAATTAATTTACAGGAAAGTCTAATTACGCCATTTTTTTGGCAGTTTTTAAGGCAGAGTTTTAGATCCATTTAAACAGAAGTTCGACTGACGAGAGCTTTGTAATGTTATTGGTTTTTTTTATAATTCGTTTATATTTTGGTATTTTGTTATAGAAGGAAAAAGAAAATTTGTAATTAAAGTTTGTGTTATTTTTTTGTTTAAATAAACTCTTATTTTCACATTGTGATATTCCTGAATAACTCTCCTAAAGTTCACACATGGCTCTATTAAGTATAAGTTCAATATGTAGATTCATGGGATTCTATCTTCGTGCCTATTCATGCGGATGTGGACAGTATACGGGGGTGTGTATAATCTTTCGTCCCACTCTCATTCTCTGATTCTAATTACGCTGCTCGAGCCCTATCTTTAAAAAATAAATAAATATAAAAATTTTATATAATACTTAAAATTTAACATATATAATATAATATTTTCTTACATATATATAATATTTTATATTAATTATTAAGACTTAATTCTAATTTGTCAATTTGAAATCTTATTTATTATTTAATCTCTTCTCTATTTAGGAGTTATTATGTTAATTTCAACAGTCTTACTAAGTGACATTTGGTTTAGATCGATTATGGGTTCAGTCGATTATATTTCTGATTATATTTTTAGTAAACATCCTATTTTCTTTACACTGGCATTTGCTCTATATATTAATTATTATTTATAATCTTAAATTATTATTATTAATATTATATTAATTATTATTTATTATTATATTATTCATTATTATTTAATTCTTTTATTTTATATTATATTTTATTATTAATTATATTAATTATTTATTTAATTATTTTATTTAACACTATATTAGGAGAGGATAAGCTATATTCGTTGTATCTTATAGATTTGTGATTGTTTTATGGAACCCTACCTTTTTGGCCTCTGATATTAGGTAAAAAACTCAGTTTTTTGTCTATTTTAAGGATTCATAATACTTATTTGATAAGATATACAGTTATAACCTACTTTTTTGGTTCCATATGTATAATATACAATATAATACATATTATAATAAGGAGATAAAGGGAACTTACGAAATACTTGACTCACAAAAATAGTTTTTCATTAACTATAAAAGTTACATATAATTAGTTATTACTTTATATATATATATATATATATAGTCACAAGTCTAAATTAGGAAATCTTAAACTTTTAATCATAATAAATTTTTAATTATTATTATTTTTTATTATTATTAATATTTATTATATTATTATTATTTAATTATTATTATTATATTTATATTATATTATATTTTAATTATTTTTATTTATATTATTATATTATATTATTATTATTTATATTATTTTTTAATTATTTAATTTTTAATTGATATTATCACGATTTGATTCATATTTTATTACATAGATTTTTATTATTATAAAAAAATTACTTTATTAATACACATTAGTATTTCTAATAATAAGGAACAATAAAAAAATAATATTATATATATATTTAGATAAAGAAAATTAAATAAAATGTAGAAATATTTTAAAAATAAATTTTAATTTTATGAAAGATATAATTATATTAGTTATATCATATTATATATATGGATATATATATTATATATATCTTATATATCGCATCGAAAATTGCGTTAACTTTTGACAAGAGAAGAAGTCCTGGATTTTCTTTCATGAGCATGAAAATAAAACGAACTGGAATTCTATATCCCAAATACAATCAAGAGAGCGTTGCCAGCTGCCTTCGAACGTAATGTCAAATGAAGTTCAAAAAGTATAAGCAGCGTTGCCAAGTTTCACTGTATTGCATTATCTCACATTCATAATCCTAATTTGCCTCTTTTTAATTACCTAATATACTAATTGTTTTCTCTTTTTAAAATATTAAAGTTTCATCATTAAGCAGAATATAAATATTCATAAAAACTCGTCATAAAGAGTTTTTAACAGAAAATCTATGTCCAAGTATGAAACACTCTCTTCCAACAAGTTCAGCAAGATATATGCAATCTCAATCGCTTTAGTAACTGTACAATGTTTTTCTTTTCTTTTTCGTTTTATGAACCGGATCAACATTTTATCTGTAGATTAAATACTCATGCAGTAATGCCTCAACTGTTTCTACACGCAAAATAGTCTTTCAACATGTACAAACGAATAACTTAACCTAGACTTTTACAATGTAATCGCATAATAATAATAATAATAATAATAATAATAATAATAATAATAATAATAATAATAATAATAATAATAATAATAATAATAATAATAATAATAATAATAATAATAATAATAATAATAATAATAATAATAATAATAATGTGATTGAAACACTATTATTTAAAGTTCAACAATTGGTGATAGAAATAATAACAATCAAACAGAGGGGGGTTGAGGAGGATGGAGTAAAAGGAATTTTGGGGGTGGGGGTTTAGGAGGGTGTGGGAAAGGTTCAGCCGATACGAGAGACTGAGTAGAACTCTCCGCTCTTTTTAAAGTTGATGCCAATTTCATTTCTTCCTTTCCAATCTCTTGTGTTTTTCTTTTCGCCTCTTTAATAAACTTTTGGTGCAAATGAGTAAGGAAAACTATAAATATGTAAGAAATCTTTCTGTAGTTTCGATTTGCTAAAACTTCTCTAACTTTTAGGCATCTATCATATCCCTGATTTCCTTTCTAGATCGTTTCTTATAGCTTAGCGCGATTGGCCTTTCAATTTCATGTGATGAACTCTCTCTCTCTCACCTAACTCCAGACATGATAGCAACGCTCATTCCTGCAATAACTCTTTGCGTAAATATTTATTTCTGAAAACACATTTTGTAATTCTATTTTCTGTATTCTATTCTCTCGGGGGGTGTGAGTGTACATATGGGGGTACGATATACTTTGACTCGACACGATTTTCAAACAATAGTGATTATGATTTGGTCATGTCAGCTCTTAATGACTTGATCATAGTTTGGTTGCCTTCGCCCTTCACTAAACTCTGTTGGATGTATATATGTGCTTGTTTAATCCTTCATGGATGGCCTTTTACGGCTACAATCACTATAGTATAACCTATATAATTAACTATTAGTATTTAGGTTCACTTAAAATATATATAATATATATATTATATATATATATATATACTACTAATATATGTATATATATTATTAAATTTTTCTTTATACGTATATATATCTATATATCGTATATATAAGTGAAGGATTTAAACTCTACTCACTATGGTGGGAGCTTATAAGTCTACAGATAATTTATTTAGATACACTATTCATATATCTATTGAAATATATTTATATATATATATTATATATATTATATATAATTTTCACGAGACCAATTAATTGAAAGATCTACTAATTATCTCATTATGCGTAATGAGTGCATATTTAATATATATATAGTTATATATTATATATATATATATATACATATATTTAATATAATATATTCTTATATCTGTGTGTGTGATTGTGTCTAGTGTTATTGTATTGTTTGCATAGCCAATCAGCAAATTTTTTAAAAGAATTTTATTAATATTTTTAAATATTATTTTTTCATTATTATTTTAATTATTAGAATTTTTATTATTTATTAGTATTTTTGACATTTTTAGCATTAATTATTATATTTGTTTTTATTATTTTATTATTTATTTATTTTTATTTATTTTATTTTTTAATTTTTATTTATTTATTTTTATTTTTATTTTATTTTATTTTATTTTTAAGTATTATTATTATTTATTATTATTTATTAATATTATTATTTTTTTATTTTTAATTTTTTTATTTACAATTTTTATTTTTTATTATATATTATTATTATTTTTGTTCTCATGATTATTATTAAATTTATTAATAGTTATTATTATTTTTTGTAAATTAGTTCAAAAAAATTTCTAATTTATAATTTATATTATTATTATTATTATTTAATATATTATCTGATTTTATTATCAAGTATTAAATTATTTTAATTGTTAAGGTAATCATCATATTATTATTGATTCTATATATTATTAATTATTATTATTATTATTATTTATTATTTATTATTATTATTTTATTAATTATTATTATTTATTAATTTTATTATTATTTATTAATTATTTTATATTATTAAATTAATGTAATGATGTAGGAATAAAATAAATAAATTAGAGAATATCAAAAATATAATAATAATATCTAATATTATATTATTTTGATAACAATTTTCATGTTGAATTATCCCTTTCTGCTTTAAAGGTGGAGTAATTACAAATAGAAACCCACACTATCTAACTTTTTCTTAAAGCACACTAACCGCACTCCAGTTTTACATGAGTACGGGGGTTTGTGGAGGAAAATCCTGACAGGAGTGATTTGATAGCACGGCAAAATGTGAGCGTGTAGGAAACGAAAATCTGGCAACACTGTGCATGGCAACATCACTGGGGAAGGCAGGACCGAGTTATGTTTCACAAACCTGGACCAAAATCAATGTATTAGTAGGAAAACCCTGATTTGCATTTGAGACCCCCATGTACAGGAAAAACTGCAACGTCGTGGGAAGGAATATAACCATAAGTTTCAAGCGCTGCAGCTCTCTCAGTGAACATCTTTATATCAATGGTGGAAGTAGTTTTTTATATAGGTCATTTACTATAAGCTTTATATTAATTAATAATTCATATAAAATTTATATTATAAAGTTTAATAGTCGGGAGCAGAAAAGTATTCACTTATAAAGTAAAAACCAATATTATTTATACCCGTGTATAACCCTGAGTACTTATCTCATACAAATTATAACCTATATAATAATATATATATAGTGATTGGTATTATATATTTTTACTGATTGCCGTTTGTTTCATTTGTAGTTATTTATATATATTTTTTTGTCAATATATATATATAGTATCATTATATATATACTGTTATATATACTATTACAAATCTATCACACAGGATCCCACTCTGTTTATCATTTAATAATTTTGGGTAAAATCATCCAAGTAAATCTTCCAAAATTTCGAGGTGGAGCCACATAGAGTGATCCACATAAAGGGGTTTTCTACCCCCATGCCAAGGGTCTAAAAAACTAGGGTTGGAACTAGGGTTGGCCGGAGCACTACAACACAAGTATGTGGTGCGCCACATCCGCATTTTTCTTAGCAACCTTAGCCCGCCTATTATGGTACCTGCTGCTATGTTTCAATTCGCACCGCGCTCCCTACCACAAAAATTCTTCTTTTTGGGCATTTATGTCCCCTCTTCAGACAGGAACTGGGAACTCATTACCGACAGAATTCAGATGAATTGAATTAGGGTTGTAATTGAACCGCAATTACATTCGGTACTCTGTGGCCACACCGCACCGCACCGCACCGCCCGCAAATGGAGGTCTTGCAACATCACCGAACCGAAAACTGACATTTAGAGCCTCACCACAAATGTGATCTATTTTATTTTAGATTTTACTAAAGAGTAAAGCAAGGTTTAAGTGAAGGGATAAGGTGTGAGCTTGAAGAAATGTGATTATGAAGAACTCAATCGCCTGTACCCTATTACCATTACCTGTTACTCCATTACCATTACCTCTTACCCCATTACCATTACCTCTTACCCTATTACCAGATTGTTCAATGCTGCATATATAGAGCTCCGCAAATATATGATTTATAAGGCTAGATGCTGGTTGTGAAAGAATGATGGCGAATTTCAAATCTTTATAGCTTATTTCAGTAGTTAGAAAATGTAGAGTTGTAGCTAAGCTCTCATTAGAACTTATAGAAGATCTTATACAAGTGTCATGATTTTTAATGAAGAGAGTAACTAAACATAGCAAAGAAATAATTCTGCTCCTTTATTCGTAAATAATTATACAAGTTACTTGGTTCTAAACAGTTCAGATGTCAAATTTAAATGAGAATATTTTTTGTATTCTCCTCAATAGCCAGTCACTACTCCCTAAATCATTTCCTACTTCTTCGCACGTTCCTTCGTCAACGCAAATAGACAGAGTGCTTCTTCACTCAGTTTAATATACAAATGAAACTGATGTATTGACACAGGCAAAAATAAAGTATATTGGGGCATCGATTGGCGCAGGTATACCTGTGCGATTTTACCTGCGCAAGTAAATTGGAGCGAATAACGGAGGCGGGGCGGGGCGGGGCGGGCTTTTAGTGTTGGTGCAAATGACTTGTATGACTGTGTACATGTGTATGTTTCTAATAGTATGGTATGTAGTAAGTAGCATAAAACTTTCTTCTCTTTTTATTTTTTTGTAACATTTCTAAATAAAAAATTTTTGCATCTAAGTTGATGGCAAAATTTTATAACATTTATTAATTAAGAAGTCACATTGGCCTCCTCTATCTCCTCTTCTCTCTCTCTCTCTCTCTCTCTCTCTCTATCTCTCTTCTTCCTCTCTCTCTCTCTCTCTCTCTCTCTCTTCTCTCTCTCTCTCTCCTCATATATTATATATATAGTATATTATATATATATATATATATATATATATATATATATATATATATATATATATATAAACATACTCACTCACCTTTCCACCATTTACACCAATCACCTAACTAACCTAAACTAACTTATCTTATTACTCACATCCTTTCCATTTTTGAATCTTAAAACCATTCTATAATACACTTATTTTTATATACTCTTCTATATCACGCCTTATCACTTCACACCTACAGCAGTTCCCTAAATTAACTAACTCATTTCACCTCACTTTTATCGCATATACGTAGCCTGAAACATGGTAGTGAACACATCCCAGATAGGATCCGACACCTAACTAGACGTAACCAGAGGGACTTCATCACTTCTTAGACTTGCCCAGTTACCTCCAAGCTCCTCGATCTCCACTCTCCATTATGATTTCTGCACTCTAATCAATTGAGTAACTCATTCAACGCGGTAGTTAGTGTATCTACAATTAACGGATATATGGCCCTCTGTTAATGCAGGGGAGGCATATTCTCTTATGCTACAAGCGATTATCTTTTTTCGAGATATTTTGTTTTGTCATCATTTGTTTGTTGCTTGGTGTCTCTAGTTTGCACTTGCGCGACCACAACAATCAATTCATCACGAGCTTTATGGCAACGTCCACCAATGCTCACTCACATATAGGATATCGCTTATCGTTTTGAACAAACTTGTTTTTCACCGACTACACACTCGCATCGATCTCTTCCTCACTCATTATTTTCTCAATCCAGTATATAGGCCTAAAATATTTAATATCATTCAAGAATATACTTGGTCCTCACATTTTGCTCTAATAACCATTCAACATGATTTTACACTCAACATCCCACCTATCCATACTCTCATATATTCTATATCTAATATCAATCAGGAATTTAGTAACAAATAATAACATTTTACCACATAAACCACTACTCCTAAAACTCAGTATTAACACAACATTTTCATCCACCCCCCTCAACCTTCACATGCACCATATCTATATAATTCAGCAAATAAATATATCAACTCAAAGGCATTACAATATACTAGGTCATACATATCACTATTATAAATAATTTTATTAATTAGTATAAATATATTAAATATACTTTAATTTTATATTGGAAAAAAATTATATATTATGGGCTATATATATATACTTACTCATATTAGTAATGTATTATACATATAATAATACAGTTATACAAGTATGTAGACATTCCATCTCACTTGTATTAATAATATTACAAACTAATAATTGGTGATTCCTATCACAAAAGAGCCATTTTTTTCTCGCTACTTTACATTTTTATTAATATCTTAGATTTATGCTCACGAATTCTCCCATAACTACTAACCACTCACTCGTACTTATTATAAAACTTATATATACTTAATTGACTCACCGATATATCTTATTGCTCATTTTTGACTCTCTCACATGAAGCACCCGCTGGATATTATACAATAAGAGTATTACTTACTTAATTCTAATAAATTTATTAAGTATTATTATTTTACTGGAAATTTAATTAATGCTATAAATTATTATTGATAAAATAAAGGAATGATCATGCCTCTAGCAGACCAAACATCAAAATCTCTTATTGAAACAATCAGATCATGTTACGGCCCAACGCCCCTCCTACCCGAATGAAAGGTAACACTCCTTAATACAGTTCTGAATACACACATTTCAAGCCTTTTTCATAGTTATATGCTCTTTTAAGGCATTAACAGGAAGTTACTTTTTGCCAAACATAAAGAAACCAACTCTATATCCGATAGACTAGGTATTCCTCTATCTATCAACTGTCCAAATTTCATTCAAGCTATAGAAGCTTTCTCCAAATATTATAATCCCAGGGAGACTTATATCTCATTCTAGAGCCTCCCTGCCACTAATAGCCACTATTGAGGCAATTTTTATCAAGTCTTTTCTCGGATTTTGGGTTTTAGAAACTCTAGTAACATTTCACACAGTCTATTTCAAACTGGTATCTTATTATATTAACCTTCTTCTTACTCATAACTAAGGGTTTCATATTTCTCACACTCATGTAAGTATAGGACATCATAATTCATCACTACCTTTACTCAATATCAAAACACTTGCTAACAACCCTCACTCCATTTCCTTAAGTAAATAAAAAAAAAAAAGCTACACTGTATCAAATTATTATCATACTTCAATCTAATATAATATCACAATTACTTACCCTCACTCAACTACCTCACCACCTAATGACACATCATTCATTTAAAACTACATAATATATATATATATTACTATATATATATATATATATATATATATATATATTTTACACACACAGTTATAACTATTTTTTTAAACTTATTTTTCCACATTTATTTACAATAATCAATATAATTAACCCAAGCATGTCACCTTGGAATTTCCAAATAGTATAGAAATAACTTTTTATAGGTATAAACTCAGTAGGCGCAAACTAACTGGAGTGAATGGGTGATGCTATTTCACGTGACCTTCATGTTTAGTCTTAGATACACCCCTTCCATCAGGAATCAAATTTGATTTATCTGAGATCCCTCCCCCTAAACTTAGTCCAAAAAATGTAAATTTACTACCTTAAAATAACAATCGACAACATAAGCATACATCGTAATTAAAATAATTATGCCTATACTGTGAGCATTAGTAAGGTATGATATCTAAAAGTACACTTCACTTACACTAAAACTATCGATATCCATTCTCACATGAGGGTGATGTATTGGATCATTAGGTTTACATATAAAGTTCATCTTCTCGTCTTTTCGTTGATCTAATAATATATTATATATATATATTATATATATATATATTTATATATATGTATATTATAATATATTATATATATATATATATATATATATATATATAGTCCTTTAAATGTTTTGAGCGCGAAATAATTTTCCGGACAGCGATTCAAAACTTGGATTTCAGGGGAAATATATGATTTTCACCTGGTTGGTACATCTTCTTTTTTTTTGGGGTTAGGAGGGGAGGACAAAGTTGGCAAACAGGTAATAGCAGCGGTGCTGTATAGCAACACATACTAATTAATAATTTTTCTTTTTCCAAGGTATAATGCTTCAGGCCAAGGTTGAAATTCAATGCAGGCGTAATGGTTATGCGCCCAACAAAGGATATCCGGTCAAGCTCCTACAATGGTTATCCACAACACAGTATGTAATATTAACCTCAGGCCAATTACAACAAGCTTACTCTGGACAACTTCATCAGAGTCATCCAGGAGCACCTCAACACGCCTATCAAGCTGCAGTTCACCAAAGTTTGGATATTTCTTTGCTTTTCACAAAGTTTTTATTATTGATATATTAAACCTATAGGTGTTAAAAGTTTTTAGTTTAAGTTCTTGTTTATCTGTTTCATTTAGGTTATGGTGCTCCGCCAGGAGTTGATCCAACAATAATGTCTTGGTTTAAAGCTGTTGATCAAGATAACTCTGGACAGATTAATGCCAGAGAACTTTCCTTAGCATTGCAGAATGGGAATAATTCTAACTTCTCAGATGAAGCATGTAAACAGACAAAATTTCTCACGTGTATGATATCAAAATAGCATATTTTTCTTGAAATAAACTAACACTTATTAAGATCAAATAAAAGTATTTAATGTCCACATAATATATTAAATCTTAAGAGTAAATAATAAGTATTGGTAGTTTTAATAATTGTGAAAAAATAAAATAGTTCACTCAGTTATGGCAGTTCGCACACATGCAGAAAAACTTTAATTACAATAGAGTGCTTTCAAGAGCTGTGAGAATCTTCTCAAAATCGTGTTTTGGGAGGGTATTCTAAAACCAAGGAGCAGTGCAGAGTCGTGTCGTTATAAGCGTTGTGCGCGCGCCACTCAAGATAAATCTAGGAACTCGCTATTTGGAATGACAGAATCTTGAATTCTGTGACTAGAAGTTAGAGGTTAGCCTGTTTATAAAATACAAAAGTTCGGGATCAGAATAAGGTATTTATTCCCTTTTGTTACAGCGAAGCTTCCACACATACGAACTTGATTATTGTTGTGTAGGTGTCTTATACAGTATTTTGAGACGCTTTATAACAATAAAATTTATAGGGGACAGAAACATCTTAAAAGGAGATATTTCCTTTCTTGAAGTAATACAAATAGCTCATATTTCTTCATCTTCCATATATATAATGAAAAAAATTAAATCATAGAGTGTACAGAGAAATTATTCGTTGGATAACTAGGAATGCACGATATAAAGTAAAATAAGAGAGACTGGATGTCGGAGAATGAGAAGGAATTAATAAAAATGTAGAGCATGGAGAAGGCACATATTGCGGTGCACTACATGCACCGCGAAGCCTTTGCCTGTGTCAGAGTTTGTTAAAATCTGGTTACAAACGTATAGGAAAGGATTATGTGGAGACCACGCATTTTTCTCGAGGATTAGGAGGGATGTTATATTTTGGGTTTACTCTTACTCGCATTTGTTCTACAGATACCCCCTATTTAAATTTACGTTTTTGGTGAATATGCGTTTTATTCCGAGGCATTCCACTTACCTAAAGGATATAGTACTAAGGACCCACATAAAGTACGCTTCTATTATAAGAAAAAATAAAAGAAGTAAGGATAAAAATGGTAAAAAACTAACAGAGGATGATGGAGGAAGGATCAAGAAGAAGGATGAAGAAGGAAAAGTAACAAGTTCAGGTAGATGGAGCACCACACCAGTGTCGGAGCCGGAATAGGTGCGGTGCGGTGTACGGTAGCTGATGTTAGTTGAGTTAATATAGATATTAAGCATTATGCATTATATTAATATATATATACCAATTATTTGATTAAGTACATTATTATATTAACACACTGTATCCCCTTATAGATATAGGTATCAACCTAGGGCTTTGATAATTTCAGCCTAGGGCTTTCAATAAGGTTCAACCTAGGGCTTTTGATAAGGTTCAGCCTAGGGCTTTTAATAAGGTTCAGCCTAGGGCTTTTGATAAGGTTCAGCCTAGGGCTTTTTGATTTGTTAACTCTCCTACTCTTACACTAACTCTCTCTCCAACTTTGTCTATGTTATACATTCACTGATATTTGATTGTTCGTTGCTTGTTTAATATATTTGTTGAAAATGATTTATTGATTGAGTATAATAGTAAATACTTTATACCAGTTTTTAGACATGTAAACAAATTTATAATCAAAGATTTTTCTTATGTCCTGTATGTTAAAACTGATTATATTGAAAAATTAATTTTTCATATACAAGTTTTTTTTTCACTTATTTTTTAGTTCCTTTATCAATTTTTTTAACTATTTTCAAACTTTGTATGTCTATACCCTCTGTAATACAAGTTTTATTAATGCTTCAATTTTTTAAAGCTGCTAAGAAATTAAAAGAATAGAGTTGAGATTTCTAAATCAAATGAAAGTTTCAAGACTACATTTTTTTTTTTTTACAATAAGTTAAACATTTGATGTGAATTATACAAAATTTTCTATTTGTCTTAATCAATGAAACTCTAAATTTTTAGTGTAGTTCTTGCTACAAAGTATTAAAACAAATCTACCTTCCTCTCTCTTTAATGAAAATATAACAATCTTGGGAAAAGAATAAAAATTTTCTAAAAAACTTTTAATTTAATCTCATACATTCTAGTAATGCCCTTAACAATATAACATGATAATGAGAGCTACTTACCCACTAATGCAACAAATTAGGACTTATTACAGAGTATTAAATAAAAAATTCGACTGATTTATTCAGTTAAGGTAAGAGATGAGAGGCTTCAGTAATAAAATATTCAATGTGGCCTGTTTAACATTATTTTAATTAAAACCTCTTGATTATAATTTAAGTAAGTTAACAGTATAAATAAAAGTTATCTAAAGCCTAAATTTTTTTTGTATACAAGCTTACATACGCGCGAACATACAAAAATAAAACATTTAATTATCTGACACAAATTATATAAACATGACTATTAAGTATTTCATACCTGGTAAAAAAAAAATTGCTCTGCAATGATAAATATATATATATATAATCTGTAATTGGTGATAAAGCTTAAAACTTGGGAGAATAAAAGCCACAGTACAAGAGGGCAGTAATGAATGGTTCTAATAAATATGAATAAGAAGATGCGAGTAAAAAATTAACAAATTTGTGATTGGGATAAATAGAAATGTTAGAGCAAGGACTAAATACTTTTCCTATGCAGCAAATTATAATAATAATAATAAATACTATAATCGTAATAATGACTCATAATTCATCCTCGAATCTTTCGAGATTCTGTAAATGGTCACCATAATCGGTCACTTCCGACCCGACAAAAATTTCATGATGTGAAAGCACTTCGGAGAAACTTAAAATATCGTCCATGTCATCATCAGATGATGCAAATAGATGTGAAACCTCGTCCTCGGCAATGTCCCTTTTTAAATAGAAAAAAAATATTAATTTATACAACTACATTATTTTATTTTACAAAAAATTTCCCAAAAAATTGTTTTATCGGTTCTGTATATCCTTTTCCTAATTCAAATGGCTACCATAAACTCCTTAACCACTTAAACCCCCCACCCAAATAGAGTTCATTTTTCATTCTATCCTTCTTTATCAAAAATCATTATCCTTGGTGACTTTATTCATCCATCTGTTGATATAGCTCTCAACTTCTTAAAGATAAACCCAACATTCTAGACCTTTTATAAATTTCCAAAATTTCACCTTATCCTCAGATATCCCTTATATCTGTGTGATATATCCTGTTCTATCCCTTCACATCTTCCGTATTAAAGACCCCTACCTGCGTCCAGATAAAAATGTTTAATGAAAATAGAAGTCCTTGAAAGATGAATTATTTGTTAAGGGACTACAAACTACGTTTGATGTAAACCTAAGAAAGTAATGGCAAGAGAAAATGATAAATGCACGCTTCTCTGGTATAGATACAATTTTTTAAAAAAATGAACTTAACTATTCCAGGGTGTAGCAATGAATATAACAATACTGACACCTAGATTAAGTCTTTGAACGTGTAGTGTCTGTGTTACTTTAACGGTTTCAAGGTGGTGGTGGTGGGCATTGATCAGCCGCCCATTGGCATGTCTATGAAACCTTATGGAGGTGGCATATTCAAAAGAAAACCGTCTTTGGATAGCAAAGAGTGTCTTAATGTTTCTTCAAAAGAAACCAAATTTAGCCCCCCTTTTTTTTAATCATCAGACTCTTACATATATGTATGCCGGCTATGTTACTAGTTTCTGATGTCTGAAGTATTTCAAAACTATCAAATTATTTTCAACAAGGATTTATGATGTAAATGGTATTCAGTACCTGTAAGGCACGGCGATAACCATAACATTATTTAAGGTAAGTCATTATTAACAATCAATATTGTTAAAAATTCTAGCAGTATTGCTGAAAATTCTGCTATAAAAATGGTAACTTGAAAGTAGGATATGTGAAAAAGTATGACTTTACATGCAGATTCTTGAACCCTCTGAACAGAGCTACTGAGAAGTATCAAATGGAACTGAAAAGCTTTCAGTATAGCTGCGGCTTGTTCGATCTTGCTAATGCTTCACAAACGAACTATTTATAAACTCAAGAAATGTGCCGTTTGTCATATGCTTGTGAGATACCTTTGACAAGAGGGATGTTTAGGGAAATATGAAGTATGTATCAACATCTCAAATGACCAATATGTATAATGGTGATCTAGTTCCAAGTGTTTGAAAACAGAAACGAAGGTGTAGATATATTTCTCATAGTAAGAAGAGTTGCATTATATTCCCTTTGACATCAAAGCTTACTTTAGAAGATGGCCCGAAATCTAAATTTCCTACACAATACTGAAGCCCTTGTTATAAATTGGCTCCAACAGGTGAAGTGGCTATAAAGAAGGATGACCAAAAATACAATAGTTGCAATCCAGTGTGCAGGAGGCTATGGTATAAAGATGTGTCCAGTTAGCAATCCTATAATGTGAGATAAGGTGATATAATAAGGTCTAAAGCATATGTGACTAAGTTCATAATATCAGTTAAAGTAGTAGAATTTTTTATTAATACAGATACCGTCCTCGCGAGCCAAGTCCTTTTCAGGGAGGGAGCAGAAAGTAAAATACCAGGAACCTTGCATAATGCAAATCTCTCAGGTGAGCAAAGGCATGGGCTTTAAAGAGAGGAAAAATAATACAAAAAGAAAACAGAAGAGAGATGAAAAATGAAGTGGAGAATGAATGGTTTTCAATTCTCACTGCAGTATTCATGCGATAGCAAGACAGCCCTTGTGCTACGAGGGTACTTATAGAAAAGAGATAAAGCTTCAACGTCACGTCGCAAAGATAAACGGTCAAGTGAACTGCAATGTAACGTACAGAACAATTTATGCCTTGTCACTTGACCCGACCGCATTTAAATGACAGGTGAAACCGAGAGCCACATCAGATATGAGAACAAACTCAAGGGCGGGTGAGACCCTTGTATATTTAGAGTAACTGTGAAGAGAAGCTCCTAGTTTCTTTGAGACCGCCCTAGTAGATGTTGTGATGCAATTTTTCCAGGACATATTTATTTTATGTTAAGGCCAAGGAAGTTTGTATTGTCAACAAGAAAGACTGGAGAAAACTGAAAAATAATTGAAAAGTTAAGTGCCTTTGAGAGAGAGATTTGTAGAAGTTGAGTTTCTAAGAATCGAATTTCACAAAGTTGAAGAAACCGTACAGGGAAATTCTATCCAGATTTGAGCACGAATAAAATTGGAAAGAAGGAAGGCATTTGGATCAGATTTTGAAAGAGTAAAAGAATGAAGTGTCAAGATGTCGGAATATGAATAGATAGAGTTAGATGAACAGCTTAAAAGGTCGTTAATGAAACGTAGGAATGCAGTGTGATATAAAACAAGACCCTGAAGAGCACTACAATTAATTAACAGAGAAGGAAAAAGTCGTCCAATCGACAACGGGCGATATGATGAGATTTAAAAGAGCTAGATATAAGTACGCAAAGAGGAGGAAACACAATGTGGAAACTTTGGGGTACAGTACACATGTCATACACAGTCAAAGGCATTGGATATGCCAAACGCCACACAAACAAGACCCCTCATAGTTATTAAGGCCAGAGGACTATAAATCTGTGTGACAGGAGAGTATACCACCCGTTAACCTCGAGCGTCGAAAACCGTAGTCATTAACGAAAAGGGAATGGGAGAGACTCCAGATGACCTAAGAAACGAAAATTGAGTGGTCCCAAAGATTTCAGATAGAATAAATGTAAAAGCTATAGGACGAGAGTCAGAGGGATTAGAGATGCTACCCTTCTTCGGAATAGGCTGGAATATGAGGGCCTCCAATACCGAGGGTAACTGTTAGTACTGTACTAGTAAAGTACTGAATACAGTCGAACGAGGAAGGGCGCCGACTCACAAACCCACTCCCACAAAACTCGGGAAAGAATGTCATACGGGGCGCTTTCCTTCCTAACATTCATAGATTTCAATAGCCCACGCACCCAATAAATGTTACACTGGTAAAAGCATGAGACGCCTGAGAGAAAGAGTAGTAGTAGTAGTAGTAGGAGGATTGCAAGAGTTGTCCAAAATTGAATTAGAGAAAAACAGGAGGTCAAAGCCTTTCCAGTTGGTGTATTAGCAACAGAACCAGCAGAGCTAATAATAGGATAAAGGGAGATTTACAGAAGTTGTTAAGAGATATTTTTGGCAAGAGGTCAAAAAAGATTTGTCAGTAAGAGAACAAAGGAGATCAGCGACTTTTCGCTCAGTAAAAGCACACTATTCTCGTCTACTAATATCACTACAGCGATTCCGAGCCGAATACAAATTAGCAAGAGTGACTGAAAGAATAACAATTACTTTTCCAGTCTCGATACGCACTGTTTCTATCTAGCCTGAATGGAAAAGAGAACAAGCCCGAAAGAAACATGGATTTTGAGGCGAAAAAAATTTAATCGAAGAAGAAATGAACTTACTCATACCATTACTGATTAAATATATATATAATATATATATAATATATATATATACAATTAAATATATATATATACTTGATATATACGTATACATATATATAATAATTAATATATATTATATTATTACTAATATATATATAATAGTTATATATATATATTATATAAAATACACTATTATCATACCTTTCTTTCTTAGGTAATCTTAATTTTACAATAAATAAGAGAATCAAAGTTCTCAACATAAATTCGTTATTAATATCGATGTTTCGAGAAGACTACTTCTCATCTTCAGGACTATAAAAATAGTAAAACATTTTTTAAAAAAATACATAATTTTCTCCTTACATTATCTTATTGTTTAATTTGTTTTTAGTAATAAAATAATATGAGTAAAAATGCTCGAAATCTAAAACAATCCATTTATTCCTTTCTGACAAACAAAAGCGAAAAATTAAATCGGGTTTAAGATGTCTATTACAGTTAATATTAGTTGGTTATTACTTTTCTATTTATCTGATTAGTTGAGATATGTCCGATAAACATTAATAAATAGAATCAATAGCAATAATAAGTAGTAGTAGTAGTAGTAGTAGTAGTAGTAGTAGTAGTAGTAGTAGTAGAATAGTAGTTAGTCAGTAGCAATAATTAATAATTAAAATAATAATAATTAATAATAATAATAAATAATAATAATAATAATAATAATAATAATAATAATAATAATAATAATATTAATAAATAATGCTAATAACAATAGCAATTTATAATAATTATAATAATTAAAATAGGAATAAAGATATCGAATAATCAATAAAATATAATAATAATAATAATAATGCCAAATAATAACAATAAATAATAATTAATAATAGATAATAATAATAATAATAAATAATAATACAATAATAATAATAATAAATAATAATAATAATAATAATAATAATAATAATAATAATAATGGGCAAAAAAAATAAAATTAACATTACTATTAATATTACTTTTCTTTGTTATAAAGGAATAAATGGATTATTTTAGATTCAAAACATTTTAATTATGATATATAATTATTTTACCGTTTTAGTGTTTTATGATTTTTAGAAATCAGAAAATTACTATTCTTCTTGAAACGTCAATATTAATAAAAAATTGTATTCAGTTTTGATTATATAATATATATATATATATAATATAATTAATAATATATATATAATATATATATATACTATATATATATAATATATAAATAAATATATATAAAATATATATAAATTATATATATATATAATATATATATATAATATATATATATATAACTACCTTAAATCTCAAAGTTTGGAAATTATGGTTCCTTTAAGAAAATAATGAAGCTTTCAGCATCGATAAACCCTTTGGCAAAAGAACGATTTCCGTGGAGCAGAAATCGAGAAAAGAATCTTTTACAAACTCAATCAATATCGGAGAAAATTAACAAACCGTCAACTTTCATAATCATAACAATTGTTTAAGATTTTAAAGTTCCAAAAGATAAAAGCGAAAATATGCGTTATTATTATTATTATTATTATTATTATTATTATTATATTATTATTATTATTATTAGTATTATTATAATTATATTCATTATTATAGTAGTATAGTAGTAGTAGTGTATCAGTAGTAGTATTACTAATATATATATTATAATATTCCATTATATATTATTATTATTATTATTATTATTATTATATTTAATAAGTTTTATCAAGAACTTAAGATTTAAAACCTTTAAAAAAAAGGTTAAAAAAAAGAGCGAGTTAATGTAAGTTTAGAAGCAAAACATTAACAATGTTTAGCAATATTTCGTGAGACAATAGAAAATTGGATGTAGCAAACAAATTATTCCTCGTTATATTAAGGACGACATGAGATCAAGAGGATGATGAGAAATGTGCAACAATAATTAATACTTCTGATATATTGAAACACACACACACGATTGCATGATAATGTGATTAATATATTACCATAAATACATCTTATTTACTTGAAATAAATGCTTAATAGCATCATATGACCTTATATATATATATAAATATATATAATTATAATAATATATATATATAATATATATATAATATATTATATATATATAATAGATATATATATCTAATATATATGATATAAAAATATATATATATAATATATATATATATTATAATATATATATATATATATATATATATATATATATAATAATATATTATAGATATAGATATACCAATAGTATATATATATATATATATATATATTATATACTTTATATATATATAATATATAATATATAATATAAATATATATATATATAATATCTAACATATATATAATATTATATATATATATATATATATATATATATATATATATATAATAATATATATATATTATATATATATCATATATAATATATATATTTGAGATAAATTATATCCAAATTTCATAATAATCCGGATTTTATTTAATATTTCTCACAATCTTAAAGCCTTCTATTACAAACAATGTATTGAGTCCTCCAATTATTAATTTAAAAAATAGTAACCTAAATCTTTCTTTATCTACCAAACTAATCAAGGAGTTGTCCACTTTATTATATCTTAATTAAACTATTAGTTCACTATCAAAAACTTAATATCTAATCTCTTTTCTACTATCTTTTTCAACAACTATATATATTGCAACTTTTGAACCTCGGCTTCATTCTTGCTTCCGTGACAGGAACATTCCCTCCAGATTTGTAAGAGTTTTTACTTGTGTTTTTATTCTATGTAATGTTTTTGTTTTTTTTTAACATAAAAATAACATGAATTTTACATTAGTTGCATCCTTAAAACTTTAATGTGACATATTTCTTTTAAAACGAGATGTTTAATAATAATTAACACAAAATTAAAGATAAATTATATATATTTAATTTCTAAAAAACAAATTTGTTTGATGAGGATGATGATGAATATTGTATTTTTCTTCTAAATTTTAATAATCTTTAAATAATAACAACGTGCGCTTTATTATATTATTATTATTATTATTATTATTATTATTATTATTATTATTATATCTATATTATATTATATTTCCCATCATTTATATTATCTTTTCTTTTTTCATTCTCATCACAATTATTTATATGTATTATATTATATTATTATATAATATTATATTATTAATCTATTATATTATTATCATTATTATTATATTATATATATTCATTTATTCATTATCATTATTATTATTATTTTATTATTAAGTTCAAAAAGTGTTTTGTTTAAAATCTCAATTTTGTTATAATATGATCAGCCAAAATTCATTAGGTAGTTTATATGTTGTATTGTTACATCTTAGAAATCTACTAATTTTTTTCTCTTAACTTCTAAAATATCGAGGTTCCGGCCGGAAGAATTTTGCGCTGTCATAAATTGATTATTTATTATTGCCATTCCTTCATTGTATTATTAATTTATTTGTTTTCTTTGCTTTCATTATTATTATTATTTATTATTATTATATTATATTATTATTATATTATTATTATTATTACCTTAGTTTCCTTTTCCCTTATTAGCAGTGAGCTTACTTTTTATTTTAATTGTCAACTAGTCAAACCTAAAAATAATTTTTAATGTTATTACTAATTATGAATTAATAATTATGTATATATTGCTTCTCAAAATAATGATATATTACTGCTCAAAATAATGTTTTTTTTTTTTAATTTTGGGGGGGGTGTTTTAATTATGTTTTTTTTTTTAGCCTTCTTTAGCTCTGTAAACTGTTTGGATCTCTTGGTCGATATAAATAAAATCTGATGCGTAAAAACCAGACTTTCATTTCACACTGACGTTGAAATTGAATATATATTATATATATATAATATATATATAATATATATATATATATATATATATATATGTGTATATACACAGATATAAATCTGAAATACATATTGCACACATATATTTTTACTATTATGTTGTAGCTATTTATAGTTATATATTTATAGTTTTTCCAAGTTTATAGCATCAGGATATATAATATTTTATGTAACCAGATATAAAAGTATATATAATATATATATATAATATATATATATATATATATATATGGGGTGTGATAATGTTTCCTTTAAACAAAACTTGCTTACGTCATCTTTTACCGAAGTTCATATAAAACTGGTATACAAATCCTAAATATACTTTTTTTCATACTTTGCTGCAAGCCTGCCACAATGGCCTAACTGAAAAATGACCTTTTTTTGAGGAATTAATACAGAAAGATTAATAATGATGTGCACTTTTAACTGCAAAGATGACGACATTCCAACTTTCAAATCTCCCACGATAACGATAGAGATTTAGTGCCATTATGGCTACCTTGCATTTTGTCTCTATTTTGAAACTTCAAATGACTTTTCCCGAAAAAAAAGCAAAATTTGAGTTGTGACGTTGTTGCAGCAAATGGGTAATATAAGGAATTATCAAACCTGGTCTGCATAATACCTCTTACTAGCTTTCAATAAATATATAAATAAAAATAAATTTATACAAATAATAAACATCAAAGCTAATATAAGAAGTAAATCTGTCTAATAAATAAAGTGATATAGTGGAATATGATAATATTAAAGTAGATAGAAACAGCAAGCACACGGAGCCCTTGATGGAATTCTTTGGCCAGATCAAGATCGATATCACCCAGCTGCATGTCACATCGATTCTTAACGCACTAGTGCACAGCTCAATCTTACGACCAACTCGACAACATAGGAGTGTAGGGCCTACTCACTGCAACTTCGGAGATTACCATGCCCCCTCAAAAGTCAACCTGCTAGCAATGCACTATCGCCACAGATGATGCGGTTCTATACACTAACACAATGGGTCGTCACACTCGGTGGACTTATTATTATTATTTATTATTAAATTTATATTATTTATTATTATTATTTTATTATTATATTATTATTTATGTCTTGATTATTATTATTTTTGTATTTTATTATTATTCATTATTATTACTTATTATTATTGATTATTATTCATTAATTATTATTATTATTATTATTCCATTATTATTATTATCTATTATTATTATTATTATTATTATTATTATATTATTATACGTTTTTCTTCTTCTTTATTTCCATGAGTGGTAATTAAAGATATATATATTATATATATACTATATATATATATATATCATATATATATATATATATTACGTATATTATTATTAATATACTATATATATAATAATATAAATATATATTATAATATATATCATGCGTGTGTGTGTGTGTGGTGTGTATGAGTGTGTGTGTGTGGGTGTTGAGTTTGTGTTGTAAATAATGATTACTGAAGACTGACTAAATTGGTGACAACTTGACAAGTGTACTCAGAAAGAAAAACAAAAAAACATTCATGCTGATTGTTTTGTTTTTTGTTTTTAGTTATTTATATTTACCTCTAAACTGAGTGTGTTTGTTTGGGGGATATAAGACTCCGGATCATTCCCAAAGAGAAGCACTGCTGAAGCGTTTTGATTCAAGGCATACTTGACTTTATCTTCGTCGGAGCAGCCCCCGCGAAGGAGGAGTGCCACCCACGATTCGCCAGAAGTAGGGGGTGTTGCCCATTTTTGAAAACAACCCTGGAGGTATAGCGTTTTACTCGATGTAGAGTTACCGGGAGGTCTTCCGGTGACTAATACACCTGATGCGGTGCCTACAGCACCGTCAGCGAAACGCCCGATCTCCGCTGTGCTTGTTTCGTTCCTTTTAGTATCACGATCCATATAACTAACATTTATACGTGCCAAAACAGCCGTAACGGCTTCATATGAAAATTCTGAATTAACATTATTGACTATTTCGCTGGACAATAGTATATAAATAAGCAAAACGCCCCGTCTCCACATTCCAACATATATATAAAAACAAAAATATTTCAATGCAATAATTTTCAAAATTTTAATCTAATAATTAATTGGGTAACGGAAGTTATATGGTATATTCAAGTTACTTTTAGATATATACAACATATTATGGGCATAATTGGTTAACATCATCACCTCATAAAAACCATTAAAATGTAAGGTATTCTAATAGCCATTTAATATTGACAAACACATTATGTGGTAAAAAGAACTCAAATGTAATATTAAATTATCACAGCGAAAAATTTTAATTAATATTTCAACAAGAACTATTATGTATTCGTGCCGCGGTGTCTAAATTTATGTACAAGGTGAAATCACTTCGCATGTTAAGACTCACTTCTTCCCATCCTCTCCCTTCGAACGCAGAAACACAACTAAAATAATAAATTTGACCTGTGCAATTTTTTCGTCCCCCCCAAAAAAGGCAAGAATTACTTGTGTGCAACTGCAAGTTTGGAAATGCCACGTGCTTCGCACATATAAGAATGTGTTGCCATTTACTTCCAGATTAAAAGAAATTGTATTTCATTTCCTTATTCAATTTTTTTTTCCAGTCAAATTGTATCATAATAGGAAGTGAGAAAATAAGAATGGTGGAAGATCTAGATTATATTGAAAGGATAATTTTACCGTAATGACGTTACGATTTAGATAATCTTTTATACACAAACACGCACGCATATACAAACAGTTTATATATATATATATATATATATATATATATATATATATATATATATATATATATATATATATATATATATATATATATATATATATATATATATATAATATATATATATATATATATATATATATATATATATATATATATATATATATATTAATAATAATAATAATAATAATAATAATAATAATAATAATAATAATAATAATAATAATAATAATAATAATAATAATAATAATAATAATAATAATAACTAATAACAATAATAATAATAATAATAATAATAATAATAATAATAATAATAATAAAAATAATAATAAATAATAATAATAATAATAATAATAATAATAATAATAATAATAATAATAATAATAATAATAATAATAATAATAATAATAATAATAATAATAATAATAATAATAATAATAATAATAATAATAATAATAAATAATAAATATAATAATAATTACCAATAATTATTTAACCAAAGAATAATAAGAATATCATCAGAAATCAATCAAAAACAATTTATTCAGAAAATGAACAATATACATTATTAATTTTAACATATTGTACAATATTTAATGCAATACAATTTCTGAAAGGGGGCTACTAATTGCAACACAATGTTGTGTCCTTTGAGCCACAAAATTATCCAGGTTTGTTGCCAATTAATGTAGCCCCAAATGTTGTGCTTCTCTTAGCCCCAAAACCAATTTTTTGATTCGAATTCGAATACATATAAGCGATAACTGCTTTATTACAAATATAATAAAGGACCAGTTTAACAATGATAAATAATAATTTACAGCAGTGAAGGCCAATAATATCATAATAAATAATAATAATAATAATAATAATAATAATAA
>JABUQX010054741.1:52500-55000 GCA_015478945.1 Trachelipus rathkii
CAGACAAATAGGCAAACATATATACAAATACAAGGTGACAGAACCAATAGGCAAACAGATACAAATACAAGGTGACAGACAAATAGGCAAACATATACAAATACAAGGTGACAGACAAATAGACAAACAGATACAAATACAAGGTGACAGACAAATAGGCAAACAGATACAAATACAAGGTGACAGACAAATAGGCAAACATATACAAATACAAGGTGACAGACAAATAGACAAACAGATACAAATACAAGGTGACAGACAAATAGGCAAACAGATACCAAATACAAAATTTGACCGACAATAGACAAACAGATACAAATACAAGGTGACAGACAAATAGGCAAACATATACAAATACAAGGTGACAGACAAATAGACAAACAGATACAAATACAAGGTGACAGACAAATAGACTTGAAACAGATACAAATACAGAGTGTAGACAATAAACTTGAAACAGATACAAATACAAGGTGACAGACAAATAGACAAACAGATACAAATACAAGGTGACAGACAAATAGGCAAACAGATACAAATACAAGGTGACCGACAAATAGACAAACAGATACAAATACAAGGTGACAGACAAATAGGCAAACACAAAGGCAAGAGTGGGCAATAGAACCAAACAGATACAAATACAAAATTTGACAGACAATGAGCAAACAGATACAATACAAGAGTGACGAACCGATAGGCAAGCAGATGCAAGAAACAAGGAACCCAGACCATAAATAAGCAGATACATCTAGGTAGCAGGAATAAAAAAGGAATTAATGAAATACAAGGTGACAGACAAATAGGCAAACATATACAAATACAAAGAGACAGACAAATAGGAAAACAGATACAAATACAAAGAGACACAGACAAATAGACAAACGGACAAACAAAAACATACAAACAGATAGAAGGACAAATGACAAGTAGAAAGACAATCAACAAACAGACAAACGGACAAATAAATAATAGAAACAGATAAACTGACAAACGGACAAGCAAACAGACAAACAATAAACAGACATACTGACAAACAAACAAACAATAAGTCAAATAAACAAACGGATGAACAAATAAAAAAAAGTAACAGACACACAAACGGACAAACAGACAGACAAACAAAAAATAACAAGCCTAAAGGTAAGCAAACAAACAGACAAACAAACAGACAGATTAACAAGACAAAAGACTAACAAAGTAACATATAACAGACAAACAACAAACAAATAAATAAGATAAAGGACTAAAAAACTCACAGTCCAAGCAGACAAACTAACTAACAGACAAACAAACTAACAGACAAACAAACTAACAAACAGACAAACAAACAAACAGACAGACAAACAAACTAACAAACAGACAAACAAACAGACAGACAAACAAACTAACAAACAGACAAACAAACAAACAGACAGACAAACAAACTAACAAACAGACAAACAAACTAACAGACCAACAAACTAACAGACAAACAAACAAACAAACAGACAAACAAACTAACAGACAAACAGAATAATATGCTTGAGACCAAGCAAAACAAACAAACAGATCAAGGAACAAGGAAACAAACAGAGTAACTAAATAACAGACAAACAGACTAGAGGAAAAGAAAGATATAGGATAATATAATTAAATATTCAAACAAATAAACAAAATATCAGACAAGCAAACAATAAATGAAAAATAAACAAAAAAAATCTAAACGCAAATAAACAATAAACAAAACTACCACAAAGAACAAACATATTTAACCAGATACAAACCGTCAATAAACAAACGAAGATGAGACACACCAAACAAGCAGGAAGGGCGAGCAAAGTGATTGGTGGCAAGATGAGCTGGACAGACAGGCATGCAGGCGAGGGCTGAGAGAAGGCTAGGCAGCAGACAGGCGATGATCAGGCGGATGAGCAGGCAGGCAGAGAGACAGGTTGGCCCGGCAGAGCGATGATCAGACGAGGATGAGGCAAGACAGGTGGGACAGGCTGACCCGAAGAATAGAGACGGTGCCAGGCGAGGATGAGCAGGCAGAGCAAGACGGCGGACAGACAGGCAATGAGAGCGGGCGTATGAAGCCAAGTGGTGGGAGACAGGCCCAGGCGAGGCATAAAGGAATGACCGAGGCAGCAGGGAGCAAGGCTGACAACCCAGGCCAGGCAGTAGGCAGGCGGATGAGCCAGACTGACGAGAGGCAGACAGATAAAAAAACAAGTAAGAAACAAACTAACCAACAAATAAACAATAAGCAAACAGACAAACAAACAAGGAACTGACTAGCAAACAAACAAACAGACGAACAGGCAAATTGAGCAGTTGTAGTCAGAACTAGAAAATTTGTTTTATTTTTACCTAACGATCTTAATAAGGAGAGTGAAGAGTACAAGAACATTATTATTATTATTATTATTATTATTATTATTATTATTATTATTATTATTATTATTATTATTATTATTATTATTATTATTATTATTATTATTATTATTATTATTATTAT
>JABUQX010054741.1:65000-67500 GCA_015478945.1 Trachelipus rathkii
AAAAAGAAGAAGAAAAAAAAAAAGAAATTCAATCTTTTTTTTGTAAAGTGGAAAAGATGTTGAAAGAAGGATCACAAAATATTTTTTCAAATAATTATATTGTCCTTTGTATTCGCGAAGGTATAAAGAAAGCAATGCTATATTTCAGAGGGCAGTAAGAAGTTGGTGAGTCATTGAAAACGATTGAGTTGATAAGATGAAAAATCCAAGACTCCACCAGTTTAAGATTAGCTTGAATCACTCCAGTTATGTGATGAACACTAGATACAAGGACATACAAAAAAGAGAAAGATTAGTATTATGTTCCTTAAAGGACACCCTTCTAGAATTAGGTATTTATAATTACAGTACATTTTAATACTTTTCAAACTGAATAGGGTGATGAAATCACGAAGTCAATGAAGGGACAGATAAATGATCATTAATGAAAGGGAGAAATAGAGTAGGGGATGCAGCAGATTCCTAAAGGTAATCACAGTTGAAGGATTTAAGAATATTGGCGAATATCTGAATAAGCTGCTGTAGAGCGACAAGAAAGGCAATGAAACTATAAGGACGGTGAACAGATATTGAAAGAAAGAATCTTACAAATCTGAGCACATTATTTGACATTAACTTTGACCAAAATAGAGAAAGAAGTGTTGAGAATAAAGATTCAGAGAGAAAAGAGAAAGAAGACCACCAGTTAACCTTTCAGAACAGGTGTTCTCAAAATGGGATTCTCAAGAAAGTTTACAGGGTTACTTAGATGATTGGTGAAAGTTAATGTAAAGCAAACAAATGTCAGAAGTGATCTGCAAATTTGAAGTGAATTTGTAGTACTTATAATGTCATCACAGTATGTCGAGAAAGCTTTGATGATGGGTGAAGATGGCCTAACTGGTATTATGCATTGAGGAATACGGTTGGTACTTGGCATTATTTGATCGTTTGTTCACAGAGAAGTCTTCTTGCACATTACTTTATAAAATCGTGGTTTTCTATTTTTTGAACTCTTGAAAACTGTATTTACTATTTTGTATTGTAATTGTATTTTATATTTGTGTCCTAAAGTTGTATACTATTTCAATGGTTCATATCACTTACCTGCGTGAGCAAGGATTTTCATTTCTATGAAACACGAAAACTAAATATCAAACACGTCTTAATATGTATATCTTTTTAATACAATTCCTAGAATTAAAAATTTATTGGCACGATTCTGACACTTGCTTCACACTAAAGTTTAATACTAGGTGGTAATAAAGTAATTAAAGTTTAACTACTACATGTGTGGTGGAATCATTGTACCTTGATTTAGATGCTAACGCATAACAACTGAATAAAATCATTACAATTTGAGTTATTTAAAATCTATTACGGTGCTGCCATCGTATGCTTAATTAGTCTTAATTTTTTTGCCGTCCTTGGAACATGTGTATTATAGGTGCCTGATTCAAATAATATTAAAATTTAACCATATAAACAAGTGCTAATTTAAATATATTTAATATCTGTATTTTAGTTGCGAATTTTGTATATTACCATTCCCGTGGGCCGGGGTCTTCGTCCCCCTCTCCCCCAGGAACTCCTCCCCCAGTTTCCTATTTTTCCGCTTCATATTCTGTGAGTTCTTAAGAAAGTAGGCACCTGATATCCAGTAGGGCTCCATTCTGTATTAATGTCATGTTAAATTGGTACTGGGTGATAGTCTGATAACCCTTGGGGGGTACTTAATGTGGGAAAAATTTGAAAACCCTTGGATTAGTAAATATGAAATGTTTCTAAATCTTTTCTTAAGAATAGATTAAAAAATTAAAAAAGAACAGAATTTGAAGTGATGGCTATATATAATATAAATATATATATATATATATATTATATATTACATAAATGCTACTAAATTATTATATATTATATTATATATATATTATTATATATATGTTATTATTACACGTCATATATATATATAATATATATATATATATATATATATATATATATATATATATATATATATATATATATACTTATTATTTTATATATTATTACTCTTATATTAAATATTTTTATAGAATTCCTAAGCAACGAAATCTATAAATTTATTTTTATTATTACGTTTATGAAGTTATGCTTATTTTTATTATTATATATATATACATATTATTATTATTATATTATTATTATTATTATATTATTATATATATATATATATATGTGCGTATTATTATTATAAATATAATATATATATATATATATATATATATATATATTATGTTATTATTAATATATATATATATATATATTATATATATATATATATATATATATATATATATATATATATATATATATAAATATAATTTATTATTTCTTCCGATTTTTATTTCATTTTTCAAGTTTATGAACTACCTCAATTTTCTTTAAAATAAATTTAAAATGTCAAACATGAAATGACCATGGAAAGAAAAAGGTTAATGACCGTCGCTGTTGTTTCAAATCTTTTCAATTTTAACCCCAT
>JABUQX010054741.1:70000-77500 GCA_015478945.1 Trachelipus rathkii
TGTGGTTTACAATGTGTGTGTGTGTGTGCTGGAGTGGAGAGGATTGAAAGGGTTAAAGATGGAGTTGCAATTCTGATGAATGACTTGTGGCACAGAGCTATGGTGGATTTCATTTGTGTGAGTACTAGAATACTGATGACTAAATTTAAGTTTGAGACGGTCAAGGTATGTGTGGTTTTAACATATGGTCCATCTGAGGGTGACGTTAGGAAGAGTGAGACTCTCTGGGATAATCAGAGTGATGTTTTGGACTGGGTGAGTAGGGGCTTCAGATTAATTGTGTTGGGCAACTTGAATGGTTGAATAGGTGATCGAAAAATGGATGGTACAAAAGGTACCTTTGTAGTTGAAAGAGTAAATAAGAATGATAGGGAGGTTATTAATTTCTGTGAGGAAAGAGGTATGTGTTTAAATAATACGTTCTTCAAGCACAAGAGTATCCATAAGCATATTAGAGTTGGTGTACGTAGAGATGATATCAAAATTAAAAAGTACTATTGATTTTATGTTGGCGAAGAAGGAGATATGTGATGGATGTTAAATCAGTGAAGGTATTGGGATGGGAATATCAGATCATTATGTTGGTTTACGTAAGATTAAGTTAGATTAAGCTTGAATGGAGAGGAAATAGATAAGGAAAAAGAAGTGAAAAGAATTAAAAGTGAGAGATTAAGCGAACAAGGTAATAAGGAAAAGTATATTAGAACACTTGCAATTAAATCAATTGAATGTGAACAAGATGAAACCGAACAATCTAGAAGCAAACTAAGGAAGCTTTTGTTGGTAGTGCAAGAAAAGTACGTAGATGTGTTAAAGTAGGAACTAAGGATGTCAATAGTCAGTTGTGGAATGAAGAGGTAAAAAGAGGCTTGGCTGAATGTACTAAAAGTCAATGATCAGGTCTCAAAAGAAAGGTGCGTGAAAATATATTAGGAGAAAAGAAAGGAAGACCAAAAGTTCAATATGTAAGAGGAAAAAAGAGGTAAAGGAACAATTTGGAAGGAGGATGAATGGGAACTTACAAGGAATAAGAAGCACTTCTGGAAGGAAATTCAAAAAATTAAGAAGGATAGTATGGCGAATATTCATAGAATAATGACCAGGGATTGTACCTTCTTGACAGATGAAATGAATGTGAGAAGGGTGTGGAGGGAACACTTCGAAAATCTTTATAACATTGACAGTAATGAAGAGGTGATAGTGAATGTGAGTGGGTTTGATAATGTAAGAAGAAATAGATATTTTGGAATGAGGTATTTAGAAGGGAGGGGGCATTAGGTAGAGCGAGAAAGTTGAAGAATTGTAAATCTACAGGCATAGATGGAAGTATCGGTGAAATGATCAAGAATGGGTACAAGTTGGGTACAAAGCGTTGTTGGAGGGTATAGTACCGAAGGATTGGAGGAGAGCAGTAATAGAACCATATGGGAATTAACTTATTGAATGTTGTAGAGAAGATATATGCTGATTTTTTGTACGAAAGAGTGCTTCTAGTGACTAAGAGACTGATTAGCTAAGAACAAGGTGCATTTAGAAATGGTAGAGGATGTGTAGATCAAATCTTTACATTGAAACAGATGAGAGAGAGAGAGAGAGAGAGAGAGAGAGAGAGAGAGAGAGAGAGAGAGAGAGAGAGAGAGAGAGAGAGAGAGGAAGAATGAATTGTATTTAGTTAAGTTTTATGGACTTGCAACAGGCGTATGGCAGATTAATAAGGAAGTGGTAGGTATTAATTGATGGCATCAAAAGTTTGCCTGTCGATAGTGAAGCGTTCGTAAGAATAAATAGAGTGGAAAGTGAATGGTTTAATAGTAATTGTGGAGTTTGGAAGGGATGTGTTATGTCTCCTTGGCTATTTAATTTGAATATGGATAGGATGATGAAATACTTAGATGTATGTGTGCCCTGCCCGCTGATGATCTGCTTTTGTGTAGCGAATCTCAAGAAAGTTTGAGAGGATTGATAGAGGGGTTTGGCAAAGTGTATAAAAGGATGGGTTTGAGAGTAAATGTAGATAAGAGTAAGGTGATGATAATGAGTAAAGGGCGTTGGCGGTGTAAAACCTTGTTGTATGGTAAGCAACTGGAACAAGTATCTGAGTTTAAATATTTAAGATATATGTTTGATGAAAAGGGAACGGATGATACAGTGTAGTAGGAAAGTTGTGAATGGTAGGAAGGTGGCTGTTGGAATTACACCCTTGGTGGATGAAAAGTGACTAAGTCTTGAGTGCGCTAGGGTTTTGAATGAGGATATGTTATTACCTATGTTAATGTATAGTAGTAAAACCATGGTATGGAATAAGAGGTATAGACACGATTGTGGTATAGATCTAAATTACAATGTTTCAGATGAACAATCTTAGGGTCGTTTTAGGTTTGAGAATGGATAAAATGAGGAATGAACTCATTAGGGAGTTGTGTGGTGTGAAGAAAGGAATAAATGAAAGAACATATGAAAGTATATTGAGATGGTTTGGTCATATGGAAAGGATGGATGATAGTCGGTTGGTTAAGTGGATGTATAGTGGTGAGTGTGATGGGAATCAACCGGCTGGGAGACCGAAGGAAAAGTAGATTGAGTCAGTAAAGGAAAATCTGAAGGAAAGGAATGTGAGGTTGGCAAAGGAGAGAAGAAAGGTGCATAATAGGAGTGAATGGTGGGGTTTTGTAAGGGTGTATGGTTGTGGGTCTGGCCCAGGTGATGAACCCCCATATTGACGAGAAATCACAATGAGGTTCCGTAGCAGTCTCGTAAAGCCCTAGGGTAGATTTTTCTGGCTGCGAAGAGTTTTCATTTGAGGGTATGGAGGGGATGGTAAGGGGGACGGCTTTCTTTTCTACTCGCGCCATCTTCTTCTACTACTTTTCTGTTTCCGGTGTATGCTGCGTACCTCACCCCAATCTAGGGAAAGGAGGATGATAATATATATATATATATATATATATATATATATATATATATATATATATATATTGTATTACATTCCAATCTTTGTTTTTTTATTTCACATATATCTATATATATATATGTATATATATATATATGTTATATATATATATATATATATATATATATATATATATATATATATATATATATATATATATATATATATATAGATATATATATATATATATATATATATATATATATAGATAGATAGATAGATAGATAGATAGATAGATAGATAGATAGATAGATAGATAGATAGATAGATAGATAGATAGATAGATAGATAGATAGATAGAAAATGAGTGTAGAGGGCGCTTTGAAAGTCTTCAGAGTCCAGACCATTAAACGTTCTAGAACTAATTCTAGACCCCGAGTTCCAATTTGCAAGAGATGGAACTCAATTTCTCACGTGAAATGAGAAAATCCTTCGCATCACTAAGTTTTATTGCAGATTCCGTTTGCATCTCGATGATCTTTCGAATTTTGCAAATAAAATCAAAGGATTCACAAAGGAAGGTCACAGCTAACTGACAGATTACCATAATTTATCTGTCAATTGATAAATGTCAGTTCATCTTCTAACTAATATACAATTGATATATAGTTATATATATATATATATATATATATATATATATATATTTATATATATATATATATATATATATATATATATATATATATATATTATTATATATATATATATATATATATTATGATAGCTATAGTTACTATATATATATATAAATATATATATATATAAGTGTGCGTGAAGGTGTGCATAGATATGTGTAGATGTGTGTGTGTAGGTGTGTGTGTGTGTGTGTAGGTGCGTGTGTGTGTGTGTGTGTGTGTGTGTGTGTGTGTGTGTGTGTGTGTGTGTGTGTGCGTATTAGGAACACAAAATAAGAATTATCAAGCCAGTGGTAAATAATAAATTCTGATCAAGTTAAGAAAGCGCAATTTGGATTCTGGTGTCACAGATTGGATTTTTTTTTTTAGTCGGCAAAGGTGATGACCGAATACCAATGATTAAATTTATAATCGTGAAGCAGAAAATGTTAGAAATTTATTAAAATTAATCTGAAATTTACCTGTCTCTTCAGCTTGTGTTAATAATAATAATAATAATAATAATAATAATAATAATAATAATAATAATAATAATAATAATAATAATAATAATAATAATAATATTTACACACACACACACACACACACACACATACATACACACACACAATAGTAATAATAATAATAATAATAATAATAATAATAATAATAATAATAATAATAATAATAATAATAATAATAATAATAATAATAATAATAATAATAATAATAATAATATTTGTAAAAACTCAATATCAGCATTTATTTTAACATATGATTTTGTTGCTTTTTCAAGCCTCCTAAATGTATTTCTTTCTACAGAAGAAATTTTCTTTAGTATTATCCTGGAATAAAATAAAACTATTGATTTAATAACAGTACCAAGCTTTCATCCGTACACCGGACATTTTCAAGGAATAGTTTTTTATGGCTAATATAAATATCGTTTAGTTCATCAACAAAAATAAACAAAGCTAATAATTTAAAGTTGAAAGTTAACTCCACGCCGACTTTTTGTTATTTAAAATGCTTCAGTGGACATTCATCACATATTTCTTATGCCATTACTGGTTTTGTTTCCTTAAGAGCAATGAAATTGCTCTTAAGGAAACATAAACCAGTAATAACCATAAAATATAATGAAATGTTCAATTTTTTAAATGTTTTTAGTAAATAAAAAAAGTCAACGTAGGTTAACTTTTCTAACTTTTAAAATTATTAATTTTGCTTATTTATTTTTGTTATTAGTTTAAACAATATTTATATTATCAAAATTGTTAAAATATAAAAAAAAATAAAACTATTCCTTGAAAATGTCCGAAGTGTACGGACGAAAGCTTGGTACTGTTATTAAATCAATAGTTTTATTTTATTCCAGGATAATAATAAAGAAAATTTCTTCTGTAGAAAGAAATACATTTAGGAGGCTTGAAAAAGCAACAAAATCATATGTTAATAATAATAATAATAATAATAATAATAATAATAATAATAATAATAATAATAATAATAATAATAATAATAATAATAATAATAATAATAATAATAATAATAATAATAATAATATTACACTCACACACACACAATGATAATAATAATAATAATACACACACACACACACACACAATAATAATAATAATAATAATAAATAATAATAATAATAATAAAATAATAATAATAATAATATGTACGCCCACTGGAATTATCAGAAGGTCAAGAGGAAGACCTACGATAACACAAATGGATGACTTGGTAAAAAATTGTTCATAAAACTTATATATAAAATTAAATATATTAGATATAAATATTAAGAAATTTTAATACTATTATTATTTTAAATATATGAATATTAGACTATTGCAAATGAGAACAAAAAAGTGAAGACTCGATTTTCATATATATATATATATATATATATATATATATATATATATATATATATATATATATATATATATATATATATATATATATATATATATTATATATATATATATATATATATATATATATATATATATATAGGTATATATATATATATATATATATATATATATATATATATATATATATATATATATATATATATATGAGAGTTAGATATACATATATATATATATATATATATATATATATATATATATATATATATATATATATATATATATATATATATTTTTTAAATATTTTTTTTTTGTTATATCTTTTTTTGCAGAGAAGATAAAAAGAAGGTGGAAAAGAAGAAAAAGAAGAAAAAGGAGAAGAAAAAGAAGATAGTGGAAAAAGTAAAGGTGAATCATTTGGTTGAATTACTCTTGGTCTGCCATCTTATGCGCCTAGGAAGCAAGATCCTCCGAGAGCTCTAGGAGAACGAGTTTTGAAGCCTAATTAGAGAAGATGCTAGTTCTACTGAAAAGGGCGAAACCCCTACCTGAGAGTGTTTAACTCGAGGACTGGCGTCCAAACCATTGCGCCGAGAAATGGCTTTCTGGAGTGTTCTAGGGTTAAAAGTTTCGGGCCAGAAGGAGAAGACGCTGGACCTACTGACAGGGCGAAAGCTCTTCCTGGGAGTTGTTATTGATTATATATATATATATATATATATATATATATATATATATATATATATATATATATATATATATATATATATATATATATATATATATATATATATATATATTATTATTATATATTTGCATATTATATATATAAAAATTACTATTATTACATATTATTATTATTATATTTTATATTATACATATTATTATTAATATTAAGAGTTATATATATATACACTTTTATTATATATTATTATTATTATTATTACATATATTATATATTATTATTATATATATATTATTACATATACTATTATATATATATATATATATACATATAACATAATCTGAAACTTTAAATTCCTTTCCTGAAAACCCTCAATTTTTGAATTGCGCCGTTGCTGCCGCAAGTGAGCTCTCTCTCTCTATATATATATATATATATATATATATATATATATATATATATATATATATATATATATATATATATATATATATATATATATATATATATATATATATATATATATATATATATATACAGGATGACTAAAATAAACGAGCCCCGCGCTCTAGTTTGTGGGTCTTTTTTTTTTTATATACAGAATATTACCACTCACGGGCAAGACCCTATTCAAGGAGGGGACAGAAAATAATAATAAAAATATCTAAAGATATTTCCGACTTCTTCAGCCTTTGACTTTATTATGTTCTTCTTCTTAGAAAACTTTTCCTCCCAATCTATGATCATCAAAGAATCAGCTGCATAAACAAAACTGATTAGCAGAAGTTCCTCCTGCTTCTTTTCTTTCTTTAGTTCTTCTGTTTCATCAGCATTATTAATAATTTATGAACCGTTCAAAAAATTTACTTCTGACTGATTCTACGTTCCCATTAGTTTTCATTCTCTCCTCTACTTCTCCTTCAAAATATTTCAAACAACTTCAACATTTTCAACACATGTTTCAGACATAACATCGGACAAAACATCAGTGTAGAATACACTGTTATTCCATGAACCACCCTTATTTTGGAGAATATGACAGAACCAACGCATGCGAACACAACTAGACTTCAATGGAATCTCGAGCAAAGAATATACTGATTCAAACATTACTACAAGAAAATCCAGGACACTTTCATGCACAGTTCGAATGTGAGAAGCCTCCCTCCAAAAGCAGAATTCAAAGCTGCGTGGACCGCTTTGAGAAGTATGGGACCGTGGAGAACCTCAATGCAGCAAGTGAAAACAGCCCAAGCAAATCGGGACGTCTCTGAAAGCCTACAACCGAGCTGGTCGAGATCATGAAAGAGTCTGTACAGCAATGTCAGAGACCCTCTGTGCCCAAGCGAAGTCAGTCCCTCGGTA
>JABUQX010054741.1:82500-90000 GCA_015478945.1 Trachelipus rathkii
CCGGGAAATGAATGCGATTTTTGAGTTTTTCTTTCCGGCAACTAATGTGGGGATTACCAACTGCGATGCTAATTGATATAAAAGGAAAATAAATTATTAACTTTACAGAATTTCAATATATTCCTAGTAAATAGGCAGGATAAACATAAGGAGGATAATTTTTTTAACCATATATCGAGAAATATGTGACGTACTATATATATATATATATATATATATATATATATATATATATATATATATATCATATATATATATATATATATATATATATATAAAAAATTATTATTATTATAAGGACTGTAACCCTAATTAATGTGGGGGATTCACGGATTCGGTTAAATTATTACTTTTGCATATAAATGAAAAAAAAAATATTGTGTTGTCGAAAATATATTTCTATATATATATATATATATATATATATATATATATATATATATATATATATATATATATATATATATATATATATATATATATATATATATATTCTCAGATCAAGGGGGCTATGGCCCTCTATAAAAATTCACTAGTTGCGCCTATGGATATTATAAAAGAGAATGGTTGTTAGTGACACCTCTATTTTGACTTATCATTAAAAATTTAGAAAAGATTTTGTAAAAAACAAAATTTTTTAAAAATTAAATAAATTTACTTTCTTCCTGATTTTTAAAATAATTCTTCTTTGAACTACAAACTGCTGGAACATACGTAATATAATTTTATAGAGAGAAAGAAAATAATTTTTTTCTTAAAAATAAATTTCTATTATTTTTAAATCCGCAAATAAGCGCTTAGCAAACGCTTGAGTGGAAGGCAAAGCTCTCTCTGTGTAATTAAGCATCATCTAGCAAAATGTTTTGATAGTAAGTGATTGACTACGATCGTAACAGTTAAATTTGATTTTCGGTTGATCCAATGTATTATGGAATTCTACTTTATATTTTTCTAAATAATTTTCGGGTTGAAATTCTTTTAATCCCTGATTGTCTTTTTTAATCGCTTTTCTGCAAGCCCCAATTGGTCTCATTCTCTATCATATTTGGCTTATTTATCTTCGTCTGACAAGATACTACAAGAGAGAATTCCTGAAACTGATGAACTGCTTGACTCTGACCCAGTTCTAGTTCACAAAGATCATTTCTAACTTTTAATAACAGACCTTCAGTTCTGAGAAAGATTCTGAACTGTGGATTAACACAGTTGGTCGATAAAACTATTTTGTTTTCAGTTAATATTTTTTCCCTTATTTACATGGAACATTTCATGTCCTCACCTCTGTCCAAAACACAGTTTCTTCATCTATTTAATCTACCACATTTTATCTATCTATCTATTTTATATCTATAATATCTTTTTCGAAAACACAACTCAAACCTTTCTCTGTTGGCGTTTCCTTTTCCCGTGCTCTTAATTATAAGTATCACATTACCTCTCTTTCTAAGAAAGATTCAAAGAGGTTGGGTGTTCTGAGGCACCTTCGGAACTTCTCATCACCTCAGTTTCTTGCTCTGTGTATGGCGTTGTTCTCCTTTATATGGAGTACGCATCAAATATTTGAGGCTGGTTCCACACACACACTGTTTTCCTAGATGAGGTGCAGTCTAGGGCTTTTCGACAAGGTAACTCTCTCTCTCTCTCTCTCTCTCTCTCTCTCTCTCTCTCTCTCTCTCTCTCTCTCTGTCTCTCTCTCTCTCTCTGTCTCTCTGTCTCTCTCTCTCTCTCTCTCTCTCTCTCTCTCTCTCTCTCTCTCTCCCATCTCTTTATAGCCGTCGAACTGTTGCATTACTTTCCTTACACCATTGCTATTACAATGGACATTGCTTTTCAGACTCTCTAGTCGAGTACCTTGCCCTTCAAGGAGAGTTTGTGCGACTCATTCTTCCACTTTCACACAATCTCATCCTTTTTCTGTGCAACTCTCTAATTCCAGATTTAACAGCTATGCTCAATTTTTCATATACTTCATTGGTACAGTCTGGAACAGACTTTCTTCATCTATATTTCCAATTTCCTTTAACTTGCACATTTTCAAACGCCATTTATCGGGTCATACCGACCTTTGATTTGGCCTTGGATCTGGTTAACCCTATATATATATATATATATATATATATATATATATATATATATATATATATATATATATATATATATATATATATATATATTTATATATATTATTATTTAAGATATATATATATATAGCAGCATATATATATATATATATATATATATATATATGTTATATTATATATATATATATATATATATATATATACAATCAGGATAAATTTCTTTACCAAACAATTAAAAAATAAATCACTTCAGTGACGTAAGAAAACAATTAAATAATTTTTTCATACATATAATTGTTGAGGAAAATTCTAGATGAGTATTAAACATATTCATTTTTTTCACTTAGATACAATATAAGAGAACATTTAAAGGTGATATCAGGATTTATAATTTTTCCCTCTAGTCATAAAGTTTCCTAAATTACTACTACTACTACTACTACTACTACTACTACTACTACTACTACTACACCTACTAATACTTTTTCTTTCTTTCTTTCTTTAGCATCTTTTATAGATTAATCAGTACTTCATTAATAATAATAATAATAATAATAATAATAATAATAATAATAATAATAATAATAATAATAATAATAATAATAATAATAATAATAATAATAATAATAATAATAATAATAATAATAATAATAATAATATAGAAATTCTATGTCAGCTTTTGTTTTTATATAAGTTTTACTTTTAACTTCTAATTCTCTAAATATTTTTTTCTGATTTTCATTTAATTTTCTTAATACTAGTCTAGAAAATAGTTTGCATAGAAAATAAGAGGCATATTTAAATTTCTTACTTTTCGATGGTCTGTAAACTTCGGATACCTTCAGAGTTTTCGATTCTTAACATTGAATGAATTATATCACAAGATTAAAATTGTACCACAAATTAGATTTTAGATTTTACATTTCATATTATATTTAATTTGACAATACGTTGAACCTTATGTTAATGTCTGGTTTTAAATGTTTTATGTAGTAAGCCAGCTATTTTCAGTTTTTGAGCTTCGCATGAGGAGTGCAAAATTTTGAATGAACACCCACATTAAATCTACAAGCAACACAAAAATCACAGTTAAACTATACCACAAAACAAGAAAACTTTCTTCCTGCTTCCCAACTAAGGATAACCCTTTCAGTTAATCACCATGTCGTGTACCAATTCGCATGTCCCGATCTGACTGTACGTCGGCGTATATTGGTTACACGACTAATAGATTGACAGATAGGGCATACCAGCACCGATTTAAACCTAGTAAAATATATGAACATTTATTCACGGAACATAACAAAACAACTATACCTGATATCTCACAGTCATTCAAAATTTTGCACTCCTCATGCGAAGCTCAAAAACTGAAAATAGCTGAGGCTTACTACATAAAACATTTAAAACCAGAAATTAACATAAAGTTCAACGTATTGTCACTTAAATTAAATATAATATGAAATGTAAAAATCTAAAATCTAATTTGTAATTTTAATTTTTTAATCTTGTATTATAATTCATTCAAATGTTAGAATCGAAACTCTGAAGATGTCCGAAGTTTACGGACGAAACCGGGAGTTATTTATCGAGTTATTTAAAAGGAGTCAGATAATTTAATTAACTAACGAAATAACATGAGAAGAAAAACATATGATCTAACCTCTCTGTAATATATATTTGTATCTATTATGCAACCAATAAGATAGGTTAAGAAGAGTGTTCCCTTGACCTTCTATATGCCAATTGACAGTACATCAAAAAATTTGTATGAGAGAGAGATGTATTCGTAGTAAAAATGTTTAGTTTGCCCTCTTCTAAACAATATAAGAAGTTGAAAAAGTTTTTTTTTTCTAAGAAAGGTCGAAAAGTTAAATTTTTTCAACTGTTTATACATTTTACCTAGTAAAGATATCACATAATTTCAAACTTCATGATTATTTTTCTAAATTCTAAGTTATTCTTTTCCAATCCTAAAACATCAATTCTCTTCTCTATTCTTTAATTTTGAAAATAAGATCATATGTCCTAGAAACGTATTTTAAAGCAGTTAATACAAAGAGGCTGCGAGCTCATCGTAAGATCGAAAAGGCCCTCTATATGTCTATGAACATTGAGACAAGAGCAGAATATAAGAATGAACATTTCTCATCGATGCCATTCTCTCTCCATTCTTCCACGTTTTCAATTAATATAGAACTGTAATGTTTCTCTTGTTCTGGCGAGGTTACTGCAGTGGAGTTCTTAAGCAGGGGCTCAGAAGGGTTATTACAATAACGACCACTAGTAGTAACCTAAAAATCATCCTGAATACCCAAAACATGTACGATTAATTATAATTTTTGCAGTCAGCACATGAACTGGTTTGTTTCTTATGCTTTCTTACATTTCAACCTATTCAGTTTGTTTTAATATAGTTATCTCAACTGAAGTGCTTCTTCAGTTGTATGAATCAACTTAGTGTTGCATATAGTCACGTTTTAATAAGGGTGAAAACTGATTTAAACTTCCACACTAAAAGTCATACTCATTAAAATAGCGTTCTTACAGCATTGATAATATAACTATCGGTCATGAGGCAAAATTAATGTCAGAAAAAAAAATTTGAGCTAATTTTATTGAACTAATCAATTCTTATGCATTCATATAGGGTTTCTTGTGGTCAGGAATACTTCGCTCAGAAAATGAAACTGACGTAATTTGGATGCAATCTTTAAGAAAAGGGGTAGAAAAAAAAAGAAAAGTTTTTAAACGAGGTGAATAACTTTTTTTTTTTTGTGTGTACATGAACTACCACTGCACGCAAAAACCAACAAAATCTTATAGAGAAAGTTCAATTAGTGAAGAAAAAGAAATTTAAAAAAAAAGGAAAAATTATGTCACATCGAATGATGGGTATACCAGAAATTAAACTTCTCACTTCTAAGGTTATTTCGTCAACGAAAAAAAACAAAAAACAAACTTCACTCAAATATATTTGTTAATAATAATAATAATAATAATAATAATAATAATAATAATAATAATAAATCACAAAATCATCGACTAGCATTTAAAGTAAATGGCAAGGTAACTTCTTTGGTAATAAGTCAGATCAAAGAGAGAATAGTTACAGATCTTTAAAAACTTAAAAGTTAAAAGTAACAAAGAAATCAAAACAAAATATATATATATATATATATATATATATATATATATATATATACATATATATATATATATATATATATATATATATATATATATATATATATATATATATATATATATATATATATATATATATATATATATATATATATATATATATATATATATATATATATATATATACCGTTTATTATATATATATATATATATATATATATATATATATATATATTATTATATATATATATATATATATATATATATATATATATATATATATATATTATATATATATATATATATATATATATATATTATTATATATATATATATATATATATATATATATATATATATATATATTATTATATATATATATATATATATATATATATATATATATATATATATATATATATATATATATATATATATATATATATATATATATATATATATATATATATATTATACAAAAAGGTCACCCCTTAACGGGCACTGCCCTATTTATTGAGGAAGGAAACTTTCTAGGAAGGGTCCGCATGTGGAATCGAACCAGCATTTTCAAACATATGAATCAATCACTTAACCGTTGCGCCACGATATATACGAGGAATGTACGAGACAAGTGGAGTTTTCAATTTTGTACTTTTCACTAATAATAAAATAAAAATTTTAAACCTTTTGGTAAAAGTTCAGTGGTTCACCCAATTATTTTAAAAATCTAGCATCCACTTTTAATTAGATGCTCACTACCACCGCCACAAAATAAAATGTACTAACTCAAAATAACATTAAAATTACGTTAAATTGTATACTTGTATTTAATTATTTCAATTAAAATTAATTAGTAAATAACTTGATTTTCTAAATTTACATAAATTTACTACAAACCTAAAAATGTCGACATTCCTGGTCAAAGGTTATTGTCGACATTTCTAGTCAAAGGATGTCTCGAGTCTTAAGATATTCCTTTTACAAAATGACAATTGAGAAATTTTGTTTTTAATTAAAGTAGCCAATATGGCAACCATAAATCTGACAGAGACTATCACATCACATTTAACAACTATAGAAGTAACTCATAAAAACCTAAACGCCCTTTTGGTAACTAAAAACACCACAGAGGGGTGACACCAACCAGGTTGGGAACCACTGATCTAAAATATAATACTGCATAAATACTATAAATAAATTTAATAAATAAAATAAATTAATAATAGAAATAAAAACGTATCTCTTATGTACGACCTGTTTAAAGTTATACAAGTTTTCCCTTATTTACTGTATTAAAACCCCCCTAACAAATCTTGGCCTCCTATGAGTGGACTAGAAGCATTCACATTTTCATCATCAGGATCAGAAAGATTGACAAGATCACCCAAGAGAGTTTCTGTAGCTTCTGAAGCTTCTTCAGGATCCAGGAGAGCGTCATCATCGTCATTATCAACAAAGCCTTCGCAAGCCTAAAATACAATTATAATCAAGTTATTCAATCTGAACAAACGCATTAACAAATTATTTATGATTACCCCGCAAATACTATAAATAGTTTTACTTAAGGAAAAAATCTCTTAAATAGAATCAACTCACATTATGAGGGTTGAAAGCAGCTCCAACGAGATCCAATTCAATTGGAAACCACTGCTTGTTATGCATAAGTGCTTGGCATTGTGAATGATACGTGGCAAGACCAGTGATTAACTTTCGAAGTTGATCTGTCATATGTTGGGCGTGCTTTGAATCAAGAAGTTCAAGTTTAACCATGACGTCTGATCGTAATTTTGCAAATGCAGATCGCGCTTCCTGTCTACAGCGAAGAATTAACCTATTTCAGAAAATAATGATAACATTAATCAAACCGTAAATATTTTAAAAAGAAAGCTGTTAGATTCCTTAAATTTTTTTTGGAATGAATAGATTATTTGCTGGCCCTAAAATCAACAAGAGAGATCAATCCTCCACAATGCGTCAAGATACTTTATTGCAATTTTTCAAATGCAGATCGTGCTTCCTGTCCACAGCGAAAATTTAATATATACTTCTATACTCAAAATTTCCTGTTTCTATTCTTTGGAGGGGTCCCTGAAGTTGTGCAAACTGCATCTCCTCGTCATCCATTTCTTTAACTATAGGGCAGCAGCTTAAGTATTCATATTTAAAGTCGGCATAGCGCTTAATAGTGAGACGAGTGTCTGGTATTACTTTGTTCAAGTAGGCCCCAAAATCATGCAAAATTGGTTTTAGTCTTTTAAACATTGAAATGCCA
>JABUQX010054741.1:95000-97500 GCA_015478945.1 Trachelipus rathkii
TATATGCTAACGTAAAGTTTTAACATCAATAATGCTAACATATCATAACCTGAATTAAGAATATATGTTCAACGACAAACCTAACAGACCTTACGCTCGAATAAACAGCCAACATTAACAAAGTTCCGTACTTAACAATAGTAAAGTAACTAACGTAACCTATTCACACTTTTTCAAACGTATCTGTAACATATCATTGGTATTTTTACCTTAACATATTAATATTTAAAAAAAATTTATCATAACCTTACCTAATTATCATAACAGCCAACGAACATTGCTAAGGTAACAAAGTTTTCACATCAATAAAGCTAACATATCATAACCTTAACTAAGAATATAACGTGCAACGACAAACCAAACATACCTCAAATATGAATAATCTGCTAACATTCACAAAGTTCCCAACTTATCAAAGGTAAAGTAGCTAACAGGACATATAAAACTCAATGTATCCTCACTTTTCCAACATATCGGCAACAGCTAAAGCAGTTTCATTTAAACAAAACTTTAACAAAAGTGGACCACATCATATCAAAAGATACCAGCGATCTGACTATGAAATTGACAGACCTTCATCAAAGCTGGACTCATATCAAATATAACCAACATTTTGAAACTATGAATAAACGTAGACTTTAGCAAAATTCTCGGGCAAACCTAACATTACTCAGCAAAAACTTTACTTGTGCCCACGTTTCTAACACATCATTGCCAGTTAGCAAAGTAATAGTGCTTACGAAACTATTATTTCTTCTAATAAAATCAGTTTAATTTCACATTGTCCATAAGTATATTTAACAAAACGTAACAGAAATTAAACATAGCCTAACACATTTAACACTTACAATGGGCGAAAACCTACAATACCTACTATTTGGAACTATGAATAAGACATTAACATTCGGACCTATGAATAAGTTCTCAACCTATCCCTCATTACACAGCAAAACTCAACCTATACCTGCTTTTCAATCATATCATCAGCAGATAAAGCAGTATTATCTAACAAAATTCCTTAACAAAGTGTCCAAACTATCAAAGATACCAGCATCTTGAACTATGAATTGATACTACATTCATCAAATATAACATTAATTTGAACTATGAATAAACGTGGACAATAGCACAATTCTCTGTCAAACATCATAAAATAACCTATCGATCATACAGATCAAAGAATAAACGCTAACATAATATTTCCTGAACTAAAAACATATAGTACCATAACATACCTGACATACATTAAACGTGAATAAATTGTCGACATTAACAAAGTAAAACAATCTCAAGCTTTACTATAGACAAACTGGTAGGTTTGGCAACAGCTCATCATACAGAGGCGATTTGACAGCACTGTAAGCTTTCAATTATTATTATTATTATTATTATTATTATTATTATTATTATTATTATTATTATTATTATTATTATTATTATTATTATTATTATTATTATTATTATTATTATTATTATTATTAGTAGTAGTAGTAGTAGTAGTAGTAGTAGTAGTAGTAGTAGTAGTAGTAGTAGTAGTAGTAGTATTTAATAATCATAGCAAAGTTTTAATAACCGTAAAGCTAACATAATATTACCTAAACTAAGAATCTAACAATCTTACGTACGAATAAACAGTCACCATTAGCAAAGTACAATGCTTTATATCAGTAGAGTAACTATCACAGCATCACAAAAAGCGCAACCTACTCCCTTACACCCTACAAAGAAACTAACTATCATACTTACCAAGGTTTGATGCTATATGACACAGATGTTCAGTTAGGCTTACACTGTAGGCTTATCATTAGGGATACTTTCATGTTTATACAAAAGCTTTCACGAATGAGCTCACTCATCAACATAATCTCAATCTTTACTATACATAACCGAACAATTTTCAGTGACGAGCCCCACTGATTGGAGATCACCCCTAGATAGATGCATGAAAACCCATCTCCGGGTACTCCGAAGGGGGTGTAAGAGGTAAAGGAACAGCCCAAAGAGCTGTGTCCTTACGTAAATACTAATGTAATGTAAAATGTAAATGTAATGGTAATGTAAAATTAACGTTGTCATGTTAGAGATTTGCTTGAAAAAAGTGTGAATAGGTTACGTTTTGTACCCTGAGTGAGTTACTTTACTGTTGTTAAGCATGGAACTTTGTTAATGTTAGTAGTTTATTCGTGCGTACGGTGTGTTAGATTTGTCGTTGTACATTATATTCTTAGTTCAGGTTATGCTATGTTAGCTTGATTAATGTGAAAACTTTGTTACGATAGGATATATTCGTTGATTAGTATATAAAGAACTTATTTTATGCTATGTTTATCCCAAATGATACTCGAAATGTGACCTGAATCAATAGATCAATAGATCAGTAGATCAATAGATCAATATATCATGGAAAGGTGGGAGGGAGGAGAGGAGGCTCGTGGTTTGATTTACTAATTTACTGTTTTAGGATCAGTAAAGTATTACACTTTACTATGATATGTTATTC
>JABUQX010054741.1:105000-112976 GCA_015478945.1 Trachelipus rathkii
TTGAGAATAATCTCTTATTTTTACATCCTATTCAAAAACATACCAGACAACAAAATAGTCGGAAAGACTATTCCCAAAAAAAAAAACACCACCCCTACAACATAAGAGAATAATGGAAAACACATTATAAATTAAATGTTCTTTACAATAATGAGTTTACTAAATATTAAATAATTAAGTAAATTTTTTAATTAGTATAATTGTTCCAATTATATAAAAATATATTTCATTAAAAATCATTTTAAAACAAACACATAAAATTTCTTCAATATTACAATTCATATTTTTATTAAAAATAATAAAAGTATTAATTGCAATATAATAATTAATTACAATATATAAATATTTCAAAGATAATTAACAAAATATATTTCATGAGATTATAGCAAAACATCTTTATTGTTTAAAAACAATAAAATATACAAGTAAAAGCTTTATGTATTATTATTATTATTATTATTATTATTATTATTATTATTATTATTATTATTATTATTATTATTATTATTATTATTATTATTATTATTATTATTATAATTGTTACCTTTGCACAGCGATGGAAAAATCCTATGTGAGAAACACCTTTTGTCTATCTCACTAAGGTCTACTTTTTTACCTGTTTTAATGTTATTTTAATTTTATAATTAAAAATGAAGAAAGAAAAACAGTATACAATTTTGTACATTACATAATATATATATATAATATATATAATATATAATATAGTCAAAATAATATATACTATATCAAGTTTCACTTCTCTAATAAAAACTTCTATCTTTAATTTAAATTTTCGCGCCTCTATGACACTACTTAAGGGAGCTATTTATTAGCTGGTTACTTTAGCAGGTCTCGGGCCCAAACAAACGATTTTTCTTGTGATCCAACTCTTTTTAAAAGATCGTATCCCTCCAAAACCCTCTCTAATCCCTCTAAACCCCTAAAAGTTTCTCCCTCTCATTCCCTCATCATTCTCTCTATCCCTTTTCCCGAAGTGAAGTCTAAAATGGATTTTTGGATGAATCCAACTTTAAATCCATCTGGAATATTCCGGTTGGATTGGGAATTGGATTTCAGGAATGAGAATTCCCAGATTGAGAGCTATGATTCACAGACTGATTTCAACACCATGGCGCCAACTTTTACGATCCAAAGCGTAAAGAAATGGTGACTCAGGTCATAAAAAAGATATTAAAAGAAAATTTAGTTAAACAAAAAATGTTGAAATATAGCAGAAGCTTGAGAAGTGGATTATGAAGCAGAAATTTGTTTTCAAATTATAAGTTTATTTCCAAATCAAGAAAGTTTTATTGATTTTATTTATTGAGAAATCTAATTTACAATGGGGGCCAGGCCTTTGAGTACTCAGCATTTATAAGGATTTCTTACAACTTCTAAATTAGTACCTATACACACTAATATAATATTCAAACAAATCATAGACCACAAATTCAATCACAAGGACATATTAGCATCTACACACGTTATACCATATCATAGCAACCCAACTACTTCTACTTATTCGTACCTGAAGCTTACAAACTAATTCCATATCATAGGAATACAACCACGGATCAACGCAGTGCGCACTAGCACACTCCTCTCCGCCAACGGTATTTAATGATTGCCCTACACATTTTATGGGAGGTTTGTACCAAAGGTTCAAATTTCAATATCTTGCGAATAACTCAAATGTACCCTGGCAGAGATATTTTGAAACTGGGGAGTCTAACCAACATCCCAAAATGAAGGTTGACCACCACAAAGTCAGAGGAACACCACACTACTATTACTCACTTAAACATTGACCATCAATCAACTTGCAAGAGCGCTTCTAGACCTTCTACACTTACTACTTATCAAAACAAACTATCTTCTACCACAACATGCTTTTCACACTAACGCAACCAGGATCAAACCACTCCAAACCTCACAATCACACATCAATAAGACTGAAAAAAAGAATAAACAACTCACACACCTAGTAAGTTCCATAAACCACCAGATCACTCACATCGGCGCATACAATTTATAACTTGAGCACGAAACCGATAAAGGACGTCTAAAACCTTGGCCCAAAGTGCCGCACTAGAGCTCATCTATTAACAATAAACAATGTCTACACAGTCTCTCCCACAAACCAACACACAACATCCACTCTAACCCACCCAGCTGAACTTCTTTCCAACTGTCACATTTGCGAAAAACTACTCTGGCAAAAGCTCAAACTTGCATGGCACCAGCAACAGATATTCGCCGAGAGCGCAAAGACAACATGCAGTTTAAAAAATTAAACAAAACTTTATCGGATTGAGCAATTAATGAAGTTAATGAAATATTTTTCTCTAAATGAATGGGATTTTTAAATTGATAATTAGCAGAGGTAAAAGTACAACCATGAGGAATATTGAAAATAAAATTATTTATATGCTGTACGGAATGAGGTCTTTCGCAGGAAATAGAAGCTCTAACTTTTTCTGCAAAAGATATAATAGTGAAATGTCCTAGGGTTACTGTAAAAGGTTCTTTAGATTTAAAGATAGTTATAGGACATGACGAGAAATTAGTAGTATAGTTAAGCAGAAGCGATAGCAAGCATGTTTTGTCATCAATGGATGTAAAAGGTTGTGATTGAGGGCAAACTGCTGTTTTCCCTAGGTTACGACAATAATCGTGGACCGAATTTCGTAAATAAGTATATTTTCGCTGACCATAATTAACGAAAAGGTAATTATTTGGTGTATTATACATTATTCGAACAGACGTTTCATTAAATGGAATGAATGTTGGAAATGGAATTAACTTATATGAAATAAATTTCTCATTTGAAATGAATGGAATTAGTGTAATTAATTCAAATGGATTAGTGGTTGATTTTATAGTCCATGAGTATGTCAAAAATGAATGGTATGTTGTCGCTTCTAATGGTATGATAGGATGTAATTTAGTAGCTTGTGTCATTTCTAGTATATATGGTAACAAAAAGATGGGTGAGTAAAGTTGATCATTAGTTATCTTGGTTTTAGCTAATTGTAATGAAGTGATAACTAATTGATGTATCATTGTAATACTGTTAACTGAATGTTCAACTAATGTAAGTAATGATTTTACGCTTCCCAACTGGTTAAGTATGTTATGGGGTTTGCATCGTCGTGATCTGTTTGAAATTCAATAATTTTTGTTAGGTTAATTTGAAATTCTCGATATGTTTCGGGTATATTGCTTTAACTGTTTCTTTAAGCTCATTAACATAAAAAATTTGAAATATTCGAAAAAATTTACCTAATATATTATCTATTTTATTTAAAATACTTTAAGCTGTTTATGGTAGCGGTACCAAATAAAACTATTAAGAATATTCTCCTCCCAATTCGGAAAGCAGCCCTCTTTTGTAATCTAGCTGGGGAGTGGAATAGATGTTAAAGCATTTTAAATTGAATAGTTTTAAGGGATATTAACTTTAACAGATTACTTTCAATACCACTTTGAGTTGAAATTCCCATTTATGCGCTCTTTGGTTTATGGAAATATTAATAAAATTATCATTAAACGCAGGCAAAAATTTATCTTTTAAAGTATCTACCATTTTAGTGGTTCTATAAATAGTGGTTTTAATTTCTGATGGGCATTCTAAAGATACAATCAAGTCAAGATATCCTTCAATGAAATTTACTTCACCGGAGTGATACAAAATGATACCTGGCAGTACTCTTGTCTCTTCATTAATGTTAGTGGAGATGGATAGGACTGCAGGTAAAAGAAGTAATGCAAAAACTGGACGTAACATTTTCATTACAGTCTGAAATGATTATTACTTCGATTTAATAAATGAGGTCGCCGTTTTATTAAAGTAAAATTAAAATAATTAATTAAATGTATTAAATTCTTTTTTAAAGTTACCTATGATTATACTAGAATTACGTTAATTTTAAAATTTAAAATTGGAATCAAGTTTGATATGTTTCTGATAATAATTTTAATTAATGAAATCAAATAATTAAAATAAAAATGAATTTCATAAAATGAAATCTAGTTTATTGGATCTTGGATAATAAAACTAAAGATAAGTAATGTTAAAACATTCTGATTATAATTAAAATGAAAATTAAAATTAAAAGATTATATAGCATGAGGCTAATTAATATCAACAAAAAAAAAAAAAAATAGATTAAAAAAATAAAATTGAAAAAAAAAAAAAAAAAATATAAAACCACCTATTCCATTTTCAATATTTAACAACATAACTTTAAATAATGAATATTAGTAACAAAAACAAATATTGAAATTTCTTAAAAAAACGTCAATTTAAGACACCCTAAAACTAATTAATAATCTCTTTTCTGCTTTTTTGAAATTGCATTTCAATGAAACACATTATTTTTTCAAATGCTGAAAATACCGTTAAAAACTCAATTTTAAGATTTACCAAATATTTTCAAATGTTGAAATTTAGAAATGTGAAAATTAAGAGTCTAAATTTGTAATGTGAAAAATTAAGAAAAAGCGTAATTAATTTTAGAGGTTAAATTTTTTATTAAAACCTTATCCGCACCTTCTTTCCAAAAGTAAAATAATCTTTTTTCTTATATAACAACAAATATTGGAAATTCATTAAAAAAACATTAATTTTAGAACACCTAAACTATTAATAATTCACTTTTCTGCTTTCTGCTTTTTTGAAATTGCATTTCAATGAAACATTATTTTTTCAAATGCTGAAAATACCGTTAAAAACTCAATTTTAAGATTTACCAAATAATTTCAAATGTTGAAATTTAGGAAAAATCGTACTTTTAAGAGTTCTAAATTTGTTATGTGAAAATTTAAGAAAAAGCGTAATTTTAGAAGTTAAAATTTTTTATTAAAACAGGTTTTCACAACTAATGAAATATTTGGTATATAAAAACAAATATTGAAATTTCATTAAAAAACGTTAATTTTAGACACCTAAAACTATTAATAAATTCACTTTTCTGCTTTTTGAAATAGCATTTCAATGAAACACATTATTTTTTCAAATGCTGAAAATACCGTTAAAAACTCAATTTTAAGATTTACCAAATAATTTCAAATGTTGAAATTTAGGAAAAATCGTACTTTTAAGAGTTCTAAATTTGTAATGTGAAAATTTAAGAAAAAGCGTAATTTTAGAAGTTAACATTTTTTATTAAAACAGGTTTCACAACTAATGAAATATTTGGTATATAAAAACAAATATTGAAATTTCATTAAAAAACGTCAATTTAGACACCTAAAACAATTAATATTTTCTTTTCTGCTTTTGAAATTGCATTTCAATGAAACACATTATTTTTTCAAATGCTGAAAATACCGTTAAAAACTCAATTTTAAGATTTAACAAATAATTTCAAATGTTGAAATTTAGGAAAAATCGTACTTTTAAGAGTTCTAAATTTGTAATGTGAAAATTTAGGAAAAAGCATAATTTTAGAAGTTAAATTTTTTTATTAAAACAGGTTTTCACAACTAATGAAATATTTGGTATATAAAAACAAATATTGAAATTTCATTAAAAAACGTCAATTTAAGACACCTAAAACAATTAATAAATTCACTTTTGCTGCTTTTGAAATAGCATTCAATGAAACACCAATTTATTTTTTCAAATGTTGAAATTTAAAATCAATTTTAAGATTTACCAAATAATTTCAAATGTTGAAATTTAGGAAAAATCGTACTTTTAAGAGTTCTAAATTTGTAATGTGAAAATTTAAGAAAAAGCGTAATTTTAGAAGTTAAATTTTTTTATTAAAACAGGTTTTCACAACTAATGAAATATTTGGTATATAAAAACAAATATTGAAATTTAGGAAAAATCATACTTTTAATTCGCTTTTAAAAATCATACTTTTAATTCGCTTTTCTGCTTTTTGAAATAGCATTTCAATGAAACACATTATTTTTTCAAATGCTGAAAATACCGTTAAAAACTCAATTTTAAGATTTACCAAATATTTTCAAATGTTGAAATTTAGGAAAAATCGTACTTTTAAGAGTTCTAAATTTGTAATGTGAAAATTTAGGAAAAGGTAATTTTAGAAGTTAATATTAAAACAGGTTTTCACAACTAATGAAATATTTGGTATATAAAAACAAATATTGAAATTTCATTAAAAAACGTCAATTTAAGACACCTAAAACGATTAATAAATTCTCTTTTCTGCTTTTTGAAATTGCATTTCAATGAAACACATTATATTTTCAAATGCTGAAAATACCGTTAAAAACTCAATTTAAAGATTAACAAAATATTTTCAAATGTTGAAATTTAGGAAAAATCGTACTTTTAAGAGTTCTAAATTTGTAATGTGAAAATTTAAGAAAAAGCGTAATTTTAGAAGTTAAATTTTTTTATTAAAACAGGTTTTCACAACTAATGAAATATTTGGTATATAAAAACAAATATTGAAATTTCATTAAAAAACGTCAATTTAAGACACTTAAAACAATTAATAAATTCTCTTTTCTGCTTTTTGAAATTGCATTTCAATGAAACACATTATTTTTTCAAATGCTGAAAATCCCGTAAAAAACTCAATTTTAAGAATTACCAAATAATTTCAAATGTTGAAATTTAGGAAAAATCGTACTTTTAAGAGTTCTAAATTTGTAATGTGAAAATTTAAGAAAAAGCTTAATTTTAGAAGTTAAATTTTTTTATTAAAACAGGTTTTCACAACTAATGAAATATTTGGTATATAAAAACAAATATTAAAATTTCATTAAAAAACGTTAATTTTAGACACCTAAAACTATTAATAAATTCACTTTTCTGCTTTTTGAAATAGCATTTCAATGAAACACATTATTTTTTCAAATGCTGAAAATACCGTTAAAAACTCAATTTTAAGATTTACCAAATAATTTCAAATGTTGAAATTTAGGAAAAATTGTACTTTTAAGAGTTCTAAATTTGTAATGTGAAAATTTAAGCAAAAGCGTAATTTAGAAGTTAAAATTTGTTATTTAAACAGGTTTTTCAACAACTAATGAAATATTTGGTATATAAAAACAAATATTGAAATTTCATTAAAAAACGTCAATTTAAGACACCTAAAACAATTAATAAATTCTCGTTTCTGCTTTTTGAAATTGCATTTCAATGAAACCTTATTTTTTCAAATGCTGAAAATACCGTTAAAAACTCAATTTTAAGATTTAACAAATAATTTCAAATGTTGAAATTTAGGAAAAATCGTACTTTTAAGAGTTCTAAATTTGTAATGTGAAAATTTAAGTAAAAGCGTAATTTTAGAAGTTAAATTTTTTTATTAAAACAGGTTTTCACAACTAATGAAATATTTGGTATATAAAAACAAATATTGAAATTTCATTAAAAAACGTTAATTTAAGACACCTAAAACTATTAATAAATTCACTTTTCTGCTTTTTGAAATAGCATTTCAATGAAACACATTATTTTTTCAAATGCTGAAAATACCGTTAAAAACTCAATTTTAAGATTTACCAAATATTTTCAAATGTTGAAATTTAGGAAAAATCGTACTTTTAAGAGTTCTAAATTTGTAATGTGAAAATTTAAGAAAAAGCGTAATTTTAGAAGTTAAATTTTTTTATTAAAACAGGTTTTCACAACTAATAAAATATTTGGTATATAAAAACAAATATTGAAATTTCATTAAAAAACGTCAATTTAAGACACCTAAAACTATTAATAAATTCACTTTTCTGCTTTTTGAAATAGCATTTCAATGAAACACATTATTTTTTCAAATGCTGAAAATACCGTTAAAAACTCAATTTTAAGATTTACCAAATAATTTCAAATGTTGAAATTATTAAAAAAAACGTAATTTTAAGAGTTCTAAATTTGTAATGTTGAAATATTTAAGAAAAAGCGTAATTTTAGAAGTTAAAATTTTTTATTAAAACAGGTTTTCACAACTAATGAAATATTTGGTATATAAAAACAAATATTGAAATTTCATTAAAAA
>JABUQX010054742.1:5000-12500 GCA_015478945.1 Trachelipus rathkii
TATATATATATATAATATATATATATATGCATATAATAAACTCCAATCCTTGACTCTTATCATAATAATATGTATATGTAACATATAACTTAATATATATATATATATATATATATATATATATATATATAGCATATATATATACTGCTCCAACAACAACCCTTAGCAACCATATATGTATGTATATGAGTCTCGGTGGCACCCAGTGGGCTGCAGGTGGTGCGTTTGCACGCTCAGGGTCGTGAGTTCGAGTCCTCGTCAAACGGGATTTGTACTTTCGACTAGTCACCAGGACGACACGAAAAATTGCCGTTTGTAGGAGATTTTCTGTAATTCATTACAGTTTACGGCATAGTGTATTAATACACTAATCTCAATACCCTCACCTCACTCATCCATTGCCAACACATACAACGGTACAACCTTTAATACACATACAGACACCTACATTCCTATTAGCCTCACGCACAGTAGGTCTGTGAGTCCAGAGCCTAGCCATGCCCACCGATGGCTGGGATATCTTGACTTGGTTCCAGACTGAGGCTGGGGTTACTATCACCCTGATAACTGTGCACACCGCTTTCCTCTTTGTATGGGCAAGTTGCCTGATTCGGAACATAAAATAGTAACTTACCCCGATTGATAAATTGGTAAAGATAAAATAAAAATAAAATATATAATAATAATAATACATATGTATATATATATATATATGTATATATGTATAGCAATACTTATATATATTTATATATATATGTAATATATATCTTAATAATAATAATAATATGTATATATGTATATATATAATAACACGCAGTTCCATACTTTGTACATATCTATGTGCATATATATATATATATATATATATATATATATATATATATATATATATATATATATATATATATATATATATATATATATATATTATATATATATATATATATATATATATATATGACGGAGAAAAATTTCACTTGCGCCAAAACTCAAACCATCGACAACAGTGTTGCCGTTAGACAATGCAAAGGAGGCTCTACCACTGGTCCAATCCGTCTCCCCAAAAAGGAAGCATCGCTGCACAGTTTTAAAGTTCCTTGCATCAATGTTCTTGTTTTGAAACTCGGTACTTTTATAAATCCATAGAAAGATGCTTGCAATCTCTACTGGGTCCACATGGCATTCAGATGGGGTGCTTCTGGGTTACATGAGCAGCAAATGAAAGTCAAGCAACGTCGACATGGGCAAAACAAGAGTTGCGACAAATTTAGCACTAATAAAACGGAGAAAAATTTAGCTAGCGGCCGGACTCGAACCATCGAAAACAGCGTCACCGTTAGAAAATGTACAGGAGGCTGTACCACTGGTCAACTGTAACCCAGGAACACTCCACTGGGATACCATGTTTTCCCAGTAGGGGTTCCAAGAACCATTCTATTGGTTTAAATAAATACAGAGTTTCTAAGCTTGATTTCGAAGCAGGGTACTTGACCACTACTCCGAGATTCCTTCTTTTTGGGGAGACAGATTGGACCAAAGTTAGAGCCTCCATCTTGTTGTCTAATGTGGACGTTGCTGTCAATGGTTCGAGTCCTGGCGCGAGTGAAATTTGTCTCCATCTAATTATTGCAAAATTTGTCTCAACTGTTGTTGTGCCCATGTCATCGTTGATTGCCTTTGGTTGGATGCTCCTGTAACCCAGGAGTACCCCAGCGGAATGCCAGAACATTTATATTTGAACCAGTAGGTTTACAAGGGGAAATGACCCTATACACTAATTTTCATCAAAAACAGATACGTAGTAGTGGGTGAAATTGGTTGAAATGTTTTTTAATGACCCAAAAAAGTAAAAAAGTTGGGTCTGTGCGCGAGGGGCAAGATAGGATTCGCACAGCCCTGAAATTTTAACCATAACATCAGACCATGATACTGACGTCTGTGCATACCGTTGTTTTGTAAATTTAAAAAAAAAATCACACACATTACACAAATAAAACAACCTACCTAATGACATCACCATAGCCACCACACAGTAGAGCCTAAACATAGCAATTCTTCTGATCCAACAATACATCAGCCAAATTCAAACTTGGCTAACAACAGAATGTTTGCCTCAACTAATAAATCATCTATCACATTAATTACAATAGACCACCAACTTGGTACTACCAAACCCCAAATCTTCTAACATTGCAATCTCACTAAACAAAACACCCAAATTCTTGGAGTAACACTGGACACATATCTAACCTTCACAAAACACACAGAAAACATAACATCAGCAAATAGGAAGCTAGACATTCTAAGAGCCATAGCTGGCACTGACATCAATAATAATTAAACAGATATCTATCACCATCTACAAATACATCCATCCAACACCAAATTACACATCACATAGGTGGCACCCATTATTAACAAAGGGAAACATGAGAAAACTCCAAACCACCCAAAATAAGGCACTCAGAATTATAACAGGATGCACAACTACAACTCCACAACAACAATTACACAAAGAAACAAAAATATTACTCATAGATAAACATTTAGAAATGATAGGTACACAGTTCTAAGCTAAAACACAAACACCACAACTTTCCAACCCTACTAACCACAGGCTAAAACAACAACCTCCTTTCCCAGTCCTATTATACACACAAATCCTAAACATCTGGCCCCCACAAGGCAATACCATTTATACTAAACAAATACATACACACCAAACTGAAAATTATTTAGGAAACCAACAACAAAACAATATACTAAATGAACATCCACCAGAAATTGCATCTGAATTCAAATCTTCCTATAACAATCCAATCATTTTTGACCAAACTAAGATGGGTCTACCACTCAAACCTGCAATACTGCAAATATAGGTTTAAACTTAACCAGACCACATCAAATATCTGCACAAAATGCATCCAGGCCCCAGAAACTGTCTCACTTCCTTCTAGAGTGTCCTGCTAACAATCGTTCCAGAGCAATCTAGGACATCACAAATCTAAAGCGATCTTTGGAGGTGGGCTGCGGTTGCAGGGTATATTAGCTGAGTCCCTTTTCCTCGTTTCAATTTTCAAACCCTTCAAACCCTTCAAAATTCATCCTACGAGTAACTGGATTATAGAAATTAACTTACAAAATTTCTTTGTGCAAGTTTCAATTTCATCAGTTTTAGCTTGCATGTCAGATAATATATCTCCATTTGATGTAAAAGTAACCTTCACCTACACAGGGAGATTTTCTGCACAATAGAATATACGAACAGAAGAGATTCGTAAATGCATTATGTAAAGCATTCGGTCGGAAACCGGAAATTACTTCTTTAATTGTATCTATTCGATAATTTAAATATATTTGCTGGAGATGTTTAGATTTATTTTAGCATAACCTTCATAGCACCATCATTTATTATTAGAAATAAATGTTTACTCAAATATCTCAAAATATATTATAATTTATATAATTAAATTCAAATTTAAAATCCCAAATTATATGTATATAGGTATAAATATATACTATACGTATATAATATAATATATATATATATAAATTATATAGTAAACTATTTTCTATAATATTTATATATATATTATATTACCATAATATATAATATAATATTATATATATATATATTATATAATGTATATATATTATTATATATACCTATACTATTTTGCAATGGAATACAATGGTCCAATTTTTCAAACTGACTCGTAAGCCAGTGAGTAGTTAAAGAAATAAATGACTCGTTTTAATCTTTAAAATAAAATAGACATCTTCATTAACTGATATTGCTTAGATCAGCATAGCTTCAACTTTTTATTCTGCTGAGCTCAATTTACTGTATGAAGTTGGTAACATTCATCTCTCTACAAAAATATTTTTTCTACTATGAAATAAGGATATTTTGGTTGAAGATGGACAAGTTCTATGATTCCCTGCTATTCAGTGATTGTGAATTTCTTGTTACTCATTGCAATAAAATTTATTATTTTCAGAAGAATTGAATGTGATTTAGGGTCATTGATATGGCAAATTTTGGGAGGGAAGAAATTTTCCTCAAGAATCACTTGGTTCTCGGCTTCGATCTTTCGCTATTTTGGGGTGTCCAGTGTTTTAGAAAATACAGGATTCTCCCTTCACCTACTATTTCCAATCATTTTTGATCTGTCCATGATTATTCTCCTTTTCTGATGATGGAGTCCTCCGATTGTTGTTTTATTGTGTGGCATTGTATTAAATGTTTTAGTGTACCTTACCGTTAAGTTGTTATTATTTTTTTTTGTGTGGGAGCTTCAACATTCACCGTATTCTAGGTAAATATCGTGATGCCATTTATTTTAAACATTACCGACTTAAAAAATATTGACATTAAACTTTCTTCCTTCTGGGATTGTGACAAATCTGTAATTATAATTGGATAAACATCTTTACCAAGGAATCATATTTAAAGATTAAAATAGGATTGTGCTGGCTAAATGCCATTATGTTTATTATCGTATAGGCTATCATGCAGTTTGTCATTTTGTTGGTTGTGTTTTTGTTCGAGGATTAGGTGGGGGGGGTGGTCGGGTTGGGTACGGTTAAGGTTTGGCGTGTATTAGTTGAATTTATAATATATATGTTTGTCTTTTTAGTATTATAATATTTGATATTATTGAGATGTTTTCGGTTGTTAGTACTTAGTGGATCTATATTTGTGGGGAGTAGCTTTTTTATAGATATAATGCTGGATGTTGTTCTTAGGGGATGAGTGATAGGCATGAGTAAGTAGGTTTACTGATAAGGTTAAGTTAGAGTGAAGTTTGAGGATAGGCGGTATAGTATATGTTGTACTTGATAAGTGTATATAGTGCTTATGGAGTGTTTTTTTTACAGTGTTCGCGTGATGCAGATGAAAGGTAAAGTTTCTTACTTATGTTGCCGGATTCTCGGCACGGAACTTCGCGTCAGGGAGAGAATGTTTTGTGGGATTCGCCGTGTCTAAGTTCCGCTGTTCCGGCCGGAAGTCTTAGAGTAAACTTTCAGTTCCGGTACAGGCCCTTGGGAAATATTGTAGTTAGCGGGTTAATTTAGACTATGTTATTTCATTATATTATCTTGCTGAATATATTCAATGCATTCTTCCAGCGTTAATAATGTTTTAGGAGCAATGCGCGTTGCATCATCGCTGACGCTGGGCGGTGGTTAAGGATATTTTAGTGAGTTGTACTTTATTATTTATATGTTTATTAGAGTATTGTATTGTTAGTATACGGTTTAGATTTGGTAGGTAGTGAATTTTATTTTTATTATATATATAGTATATGTTTTACGGTTTAGTAGTGTATATGATTTTTTTATTATATATTATTATATTATATTTTTTTATTTATATAATTTATTTAATATTATATATTTATATGTATAATATATATATATATAAAGTGTAGCGTAGGGGAATATTGATGAGGAAAACCGGTTAAATGAAAAACAACTGTGATCATGGCCACAATACCCTTTTTTTTGTTGTGGTTGGGTTCCATGATCAACATTATCGCGTCCTGGTAGGATTTTTATGGGTGTGAGCTAGATGGATGATAGGTTGTTAGTTCGTTGTGCCATTGCGTTTAGAAAGTAGTTTTGAGGTCGGTTTTATCGACGAAATATGGCTGAAAGGTGTATCCATTATTTGTTGCTAATTTGTATAGGGTTAGGTAGCACTGGAGGTACAGCTAAGTTAGCATTTGTCTATTACAGAAACAATCTGTGAGATCGACTCGTCAAAGATATTAACTAAACTTGGTCTAGATCATATATATATAATATTTTTGTATGTTTGCTATATTATATCACTACATTTGAGTATCTATTTTATAGTACTATATTATTTATGAGCTATACGGTTAGTAAGTAGTTATTAGGTCATTATTCATATTAATAAGAGGTTATATGGGAGTATCTATCATCTTATATATTAATTATATTTTTCACTTTATTATTATATAGTTTATATTAGTTATATTATAGATGTTTTACGTTAATTATTCACTTATATTTTTATATAATATTATTCCTTTATTTAAATTGAGACTTTTTATTGCCTTCGTATAAAGATTCTTTACAAAATGTAAAGTATCCATATTTGTGTAATGTAATTAGGTACATTGGAGACACAAGTACACCAGTACTTGCTCAACTGTGTCAACCTCTTCTTTTGGAGTACTGTCGTAAACTGGTGTATATTCTTCCTGCAGTTTCCATAAACATCTACTGTACTTGTACTTGTACTTAGATATGCCTTTATGATACTTGTATCTGTGCTTGGCTTATCTTGTTTTCTCGGCAGACAGCTGACTTTTATTTGGCATTTTATGTTTAACTTTGCCGAATACTTTTTCATATTTTTTCATTTTATATCATTTTTCCTACGTATTGATATTATTAATTTTATATAAATTGTACTTTCTATAATTTTCATTTTTATTGAAATGGTAAATGTATGTCATATATTTATTTACATTACATACTTTTTTTTTCCCATAATCATTTTTTTATATATTTGTATCTACTTAATCATTACTAATACTATAATCATTACAGTTAACATCTATATTATATAATTATTACATTTTATCTTTTATTATAATATATAATCCTATTATATATACTATAATACTTATTACTATCTATCTTTTATATATTATTATATCTAATATATTAACTATTATTAATAAATAAATAACTCATTAAATAAATAATATAATTATCATTATAATTAATCTATAATAAATATAATAAATTAAATATATATTAATCAATAAATAAATAATATAAATATATAAATAAATCAATAAATAATGTCGTAAATAACTAATTATATAAATATATATAACTAATATTTACTACCATCTTCATTATCTATAATCATCATTTTATTCTTATTTTCTCTTATACTTCATTAACTTCTCTTACTATTTAATACTACTTATATTTACTCTATATATTCATATTAATTTTTTATTCATATCTATATATATATAATCCTATTTTATATGGTTTATACTCACTTATTTTCTATTCTACCCTATTGTTAGTCTTTCTCTTTTTTTCTCGTACATACGACTTGGTATGGCTTAAGTCTGTGTCGTATCAATTTGATTTACCTTTGTACATATCTATGAAAATTTTGTAGTAGAAGAATATGATGTACTAAGTCGAAAAGAAATTGCCAGTCTCTTACACTTCTCTCTTATTAATATAACTTATAGTTGGGTCTAACTTATCTTTCGCCGCACTAGTATTATTATCTCAACCATTAGTAGACTTCTTTTCACAGTGTCGACTATTGCGATTCGTGTACCCATCATCTTCATTGGTCGATCTTTCCATTCTTATCTTCTGTCCAATGATGGATGTGTTCATCTCACTTTGTTTCCCTATGTGTGTGAGGCCATCATAACTTCATACATCTACTTCTCATCATAACCCTGCCATGTACCTCTTATTTATGCACTA
>JABUQX010054742.1:17500-27500 GCA_015478945.1 Trachelipus rathkii
AGTCAAATAACACGAAATATTGACCGCTTTATTATACAACTCATTCGTACTTACAGCTTTAACCTTTTTCGATTATATAATGAAATACCAAGAAAATGACATACAACTATAACTAGCTCAGGAAGGAGAGAACGGGGTTAAAAATATTATTCATTTTGAATCCTGTTTTATTAATTTATTTTCAGTCATTAATAAAATATATATAAATACAAACATTTATTTTTCAAGTGTTATTTAATAAAAGAGGTTAAGTTATTTATTACTCCTTGAAAATGTTTCATTCATCATTTTTTGAGCAATTATTTTGTACCGCTAATATTTTATTAAATATGCACAGTTGTTGTTGATAAATTCCTTAAATATAATTAGTTTAATGGCGAAAAGAGTAGTCAGTCAAAATTATACCAATTATTTTCTACAGTACATGTGAAGAATATCATCATAAATCGGAATTACTTTAAAAGCAAATTTTGTAAAGGATTAAAAAAAAAGCATTCAAAAGAATACTTAAAATATTTTTTTTACAACTTCATATCTATCGTTTCAAATAAATATAAAACCAATAAGGCCTATAATGTTTTAGGTTTTTAATGAGAAAACCAACCTCTAAACCAAAAAGAAACCCACTGCTAACGAGTAAATTTTGATACAATCTATATAGTATACATTGTAGCAAAGTACACAAGAAAATATTCTGGTGGACCTAGATGTATGCTGCTGACCTAGAAAGTTAAGGCATATAAAAATTGAAGGTCTATTTAACTAATAATAATTTATTATCCAATACCCCTCAAGGTATCTATAAATGAAGATCAGTATCATGATTAAACTGTTGATCGAATTATCCAACATTTTTGTGGATTAAGGGAATGAAATTAGCCACCAAGGAAAAAAAATACTCAGTTGGAAAAATAACAGACCAGAATGAAGTAAAAAAAATTTTACATCAAAAAAAAGGAAAGGCCTTGTACATCGAATGAAGAAAGGGCTAAAATAACTCCCTACTCTGAGCCATGAGACATTTACATAATTAAACTTAATAACTAATACGTTATTTGAGTATTCAGAAAACAAAGAAGCAGTGGTTAAAGTTTTTTGAGATATACTTTTATCTTAAAACACAAAACTGGAAATTATTAAGACGATAAATAGGTTGGAGAAAAATCCAAGAAATTTCAATGCTGTAGGAAATTAGTTTTTATACAAGTCAATTCCTTTTCTAGAAGGAAAAGAATAATAACATAAAACAAATGCTAATCATTTAAACATTAAATTAAACTAGGAATACGAATCCAAGTATTGCAAATCAAAAGATTCTAAACTTGAGGAATTTATAGAAAAAAGATTGACAATTTTTATTGAGAAAAATGATCTATGGTACTAAAATATTTTTAAAGAAATATACTCTCCCTTCCTTCGTAATTTTTATTTTTTAGACCAAATTTATTTGAGTTTTCATTTTAATTTTTTTTTTTTTAAATTCTAAGAATAGAGTTACTTTGCTTTTTGGCAGTGAAAAGAATTTGACTTATTCTGAATTTGACTATGATTCTATTATATTAATAATAGCAAATATTTACAATTTATTCTATAGAACTGATCAATAAAAAAAAACATAGAATCAGTCCATCACAAATTAATTATATATATATATATCTATATAATATAATAATTATATATATATATACATATATTATACTATATACCTATCATATATAATAAGCTTTATACGTATACCTACTATATAACTATATATACTATATATTATATATATATATCTATATATCTATATATCATATATATCTATACTATTCATATACCTCTTAACCACCAATATCATACTAATACTATAATATACTATATATATACTATTATTTATAATATAGTAATACAATATATATATATATATATATATATACAACTTATATATATATATATATACTTTAATTGGGTACGTTACATGAATAATCTTACTATATAGCTATAACAAATACTGTAATTAATTAAATATAAGGCAAATAAAATTTGGCACCAAGAAAAATAGGCATTGTATCCATATTTAATTCACTACTAGCTCATTTATCTATTAAAATTGCATTAAAGCAAAGCTTCAAGAAATCGACTTTAGCGCTTAGAAAGGAGCCCTTATTTATATTTTAAAATATCTAATTATTTCATTATTTTTTTCAATCCACCATTTACAAATTTATTCATTAAAAATTAAAACATTTCTGTGTGTATACACAATATAATATATATATATATATATATATATATATATATATATTATATATATATATAATATATATTATATTATATATCTATACAGGGGAGGTTGTTAATAAGTTAGAGTCAGGAGAACATAAAATAGAGAACGGAAGTCGGGGGAGGGAGGTAGGAATGGTAAGGGTGAATATGCAGAAAAGGAATACGCTAGACAAAAAGGCAAGGGGGGGAAAAGAGAGAGAAAAGGAAGATAAAGAGAGACGAGTGGATAAGAATTAGGTACCCTTACCGAAGGAGCAATAAAAAATATGGGTTGTAGATATTTAATGGAAACAATGCGTAATAAAATAAATAAAAGAAAATAATAAGTGAATAAATAAATAATATATATAAATTAGGAAAAGAATAATGGCGAAAGAAGAGAACAAAGAAGAGAGGAATTCACCAAAACGCCTGCAGCAAGCAGCCCGCTAAATTTGTTAAGCTATCAAAAATAATTTTCATGAAATTATGAGTATAGATAATTTTTTTTAATTTAAATTCGGTTTAGGACCTACGTATTAAATTAAATCAATTAATTCAAAATTTTTTAGAAATGCGGAAAATCCATTGTAACTAATTTTATGTTTCGGTTCATAATATAGCAATTAAAATAAATATATAATCTAATAAATATAAAAGGCATAATATATAAATAACAAAAATTCCCATTCAAAATTTTATTTTCTTAAATTGTTTTCATTCAAGCTAGTTCTTATAATTCTATATATTTATGGGTGAATTTCCAGGAGAACATTTATGTATTATACGCATATAAGTACTTGCTATTCTTTTGGGATTAAATATATATATTATATATATATATATATATATTATGATACCAGTATTGAAAGATATATTATATCTTATTATAGATATATATAATATTAATTGGTTGGCCATAAAAATAATAGCTATAATTTAATAAAGATATAGAATCACTAATATTCGAAAAGAATTCAGAATTGCAAAATTTTTTGATCACAATCTATAAACGTGTAACTTAACTTATAGCATTCGGTCTCTGCATACGAATAAAGTTAGGCTATAGGAGTCGTGCTGAGGCTTGTTCGCCCAGGCTTTCGGAACCTTGAGAATCATCTGACTATTATTGCATCTCGAAATGAGTAACGGAGACGGTTAGCATCCTTGGCTATCCAAGAGTAATTGCACTATATAGATTTTTCTCTAGATTTGTTACAACTACGACTCGCGCACACCAGGGCACAATAAGGGAGTCTTTCTACAAACAAAGTTTTGTATTTGCTCACACAAGGTAGAACTTTAACCCTAACTGATGACACCGAGAAAGAAATATACCCGTCCTGGAAAACATCACATAGAAAATTAGAGACATATAATGATGAGATTTATATAAATTATATAGTAATTAGTATCATTAACCAGTATAATTTTAATAACATCGAAAAATCAATCCAGCCATTTTCCGATCGTATGGTTATTAAGCATTTTTGCCCTCTTATGCAAATCCTATTTAATGTGTTAAAATGAATGGCTTTTGGTAATTACAAAACATTACTAAAACTTATATTTTATATTTTATTGGACATCATAACGCGACATATATGGCTAGTTCATTCAATCTTTACTATAATTTCAATTATATATATATGTATAATTAATAGTGTATAAAATATTATTTTTATAATACTTTATGGCCCGAATGCAACTAGGTACTATTTTAGATAGCCAAGGTTAACTATTATTTTAATAGGAAAAAATAGAAAAAAATTAAGATTTATTGTTACAGTCTAGAGAAATTTTAAAAGCATTTGTTGAAACTTTAGAGGATCTTGAATGGATCAAAATATTAAAACCTTCAAAATACTCGGATCTTTTGAAATCTGTAATCAAAAGCATATTTGTTAGAAATTTATTTATAACTTCAACTGTATGCTAATTTACTCTTCCATTGTGTACTATATATTTCAGTCTCCATAATTAGCGACAGCAAATGCTCTTAATCATATTGAAATTGTGACGTTTGTTTTGAAAGATTATCAGGTAAACATCGATGAAATAGTTTCAAATATTTAGGAAATTGCAACAGAACTTGCTGTTTTCTATTAATGAAGAAATGAGAATGCCTCATCTGACAATCAATGTAAAACGAAAAGACATAGTAGGGCAATTACAATTTCTTTTCTTGATAATTTTTCACACGAGTCATAGATCCTTTACTAATCTTTGTAAAGTCACTCATTCCATAGATATCTATTAAAAACTTCACGAATTTTTCAAATAAATTTGACCTGAACAATCACATTTGGATTGTAAAAGATTTTAGCATTTACCTCACTCAAAACGTGCACTCCATTAAGATATTTATCTACTCTGAAAATGCTTAGAACATATTTATTCAATTCTACGCGAGAATAAAGCCTAACAGGACTTGGTCTTAAGTGTTCATAATAGCAACACAATATAAACGGAGGAAGCTCTTAATATAGGTATGTATACCTTTATATATAAGCCACCCCTCAAAATCCAACTGTACTCATCGCGGTGAAGAGTATACTGTTTGGAGAAATACCAAGCAGGCTAATAATACGGCTCTGGTCTGGAGAAAGACCTGACACCCTACTCCAGTTTTGAATTGAAACTACTATTGTTGCTAAAATTACGTATTTCACTTGGAAAATATTTAACATTTAGAAGGTATGAATTTTTTTTTTAAAAAATCTAAAAAAAATCTGCGGTGATATAATAAGCTGTTGCAAATTGCGTAGAACTAATATATTTTCCAGAAAGTGTTAAAACTTAAAAGAATGTTCCCTTGATGAAGGAAAATAGGATTTTTCAATGATATTAGAGGGTACTGTCACTGAAAAAAATTCATTTGACTTTAGTAATGGAAATGGCAGATATGACAACACAAAAGTTGATAATTATGATGAGAGCAACATTAATTTCGATAAAATTTTAGAAAATTTAAAGCAAAATTGAAAGAAAATAATTAGTTAAATATTTTTGGCGCTAAACTTATATGGATATACTCTGCTGTAACAGATTTTCTCAGTAAAGAAGAATATGAAAAAAGTTAATATTGCTTACCTAAGATTCCGTTTTTATATTCCGTCATTTCCATCTATACTGTCTCTAATTTTTCTATGTGATCGTTTTCCAAGGCGGGAATTTCCCTGGGTCATGTTCTAGGGTTAAAAGTTCTACCTGTGTTTAGCAAATAAAACTTGTTGTACGTAAGGGCTCCTTATTTAGCCTGGCCTGTGCCGGCAAGTCGTACTTAAACAATTGCCGAGGGAAAAAAATCAATAGTGTCAAATCTTAAGCAAGGAAATTCAAACCGTTTACTCCGTTACCTTCCGACACTGCATTTCATAAGGTCAGCGTATGATGGTCTCCAAAACGGTTTCCGAACCCATTGGGCATGACCCCCACGACTCAGGACAGCCTCTACATTATTCGACGCGCATTGACGAGGATGCATAAGGTAGACTGTTATAGATGTACAAATACATACAAAAATTTATCATCACACTAATTACCAACCAATATATATTAATTAAATAATAGTACATATATATAATTATTATAATGTGGATATATATATATAATACATATATTATATAATATATAATATAATATATAATATTCTTATTATTATGATTATAATATATACTTACTCATTTTAATCCCTTATTACGCTTTTCTGATAAATATAATGTTTCATTCTCAACTGACAGTATTAAATATGTACCTAAATATATGAAAAAGATTTTAAATATGACGAATCAAGTTAAGAGCATAAATTTTTTTTGGAATTTTAGGAATTTATCTGTGTACTATATTTTTATTTATTATTATTTTTTATATTTGCATATATAGCCGGGGATAACGAGAATGCATTCAAGAGATTCCCTTTCATTGTCATTATCCTTATTATGACCGATATTAATTAAAAAAATTTCTTAAACAGGAATAAATAAATAACGAACTTTAAAAGAAAGAAGAAAAAAAAAACATTTTTTATTCTCGTTTTTTGCAATTTATATAAGTATGTTGAACAATTTATTCTGTTATTATTATTTGTTATTCTTATATAGGATATATTATAATAAAACATTTTGATTGATGTATTGATTTTTCTTTAATTTTTTGCAAATTGTAAAATATCAAGTTTTAAAATTATTTTGGCTAAATAGATTAGAGACGCAAGTTTTGACTTAAAACTTTTGCCTATATGAGTGGGAGGAGAATTTATTTATAGTTAAAAAAAGCAACCCGCTACAAAACTACGACAAAACAATGTGCTAAAATCGCCAAAACATAATTTTTAGGCATCTTGGTATTTCACTATTGTTACGGTATGGTCTCATTAATTATTTGTACTAAAAGGAGTATCTCCTTCATTTGATTCTAACTCCATATACTCTTTGCTATATTATCTCGGCCGGTAAATCATTTGCCAAATTAAAGTTTCGGTATTTCTTAGTAAAGAAATCTTTTTTTTATATTGTGATGTTTAAGCTTTGTTAAATTTTATTGAGTAAGACCGTAACGTGTGTGTGATTATATATATATATTATATATATATATATATATATATATATATAATAATATATATATAATATATTATATATTATATACTTATATATGTTTAAAGGAAATACATTTTATAATTATTGAATAACATTAAATTATAATTTTTATAATAAATGTTGTCTTCTATTATTATTATAATCTCATAAATTTTTAATTATATATTTTATGCTATATAATGTTTATATAATGTATATACAAAACATAATCAACTTTTAATAGTTTAATAATATATTATCTGATAGTAGTAGTAATGTACTTATCGTAGTATATATAGATTATATATATATATATAATATATATTATATATATTATATTATTATATATACTATATATATATCGAAAACGTGCATAAGGAAAACGAAGGGGGGGCAAGTGTTTTGTCAATCAGAGCCACGATTTATCTTTAGGGCACTTCCCTTACCCACTCGATTGCCAACGGTAAAGGGTTTTCGATAGAAAGCAAAACGGGCACACGGAGAGAGAGAGAAATACTGTCAAAAGAGTTTAAAACATTAAATATTTTAGCTTAATAAACTTGAAAGCTATTAATTTCCTCTTTTTATTTCTTCCATTCCTTTTACCACCTTTCTTTTCCCGCCAATTTGCAAAATTTGTTGGTCTGAAGCTTTGACTAGTGAAAGGAACGATTTTAATCCCGTGACAAATGCACAATTTTTATCCCAACCGACGTCATACACTCTTTTCATTAATCATATTAATTCATATTCTTGTCATGTGATGATGTGAACCGCCAAACAGGTTTCTAGTCATGTTTGATGATGTGAACCGCCAAACAGGTTTCTAGTCATGTTTTTTGTCAGATACTTCTATTAATTAGTTTTGTTGAAAAAAAAACAAAAAAAAAACACGTTCATGTTGATAAATAAATTTAAATGACGTCTTAACCTTTCATAACCAAAAAAATCATCTGGAGGATATAAATTATCCGTTAGGACCTCAATTTGGATAAAACGCATACTTTTTATCATTCTACTCATTTACCACAGGGGGTACAACTTTCAAATCCGATTGCAAATTCATATCCAATCTCTGTCATTCCATTCTTCAATTTCCAATCTCGTGAAAAAAATATAAACCGATATTACCATCTTCAGTTATCTTTATACCAATTTTTTCCGACTTCTCCCCCCCCCCCGTCTCCAGCTATGCCATATCAAAATTTACATCAACTTTCAATTTCCCTTCTACATTAGTCCTTTTTTTCGCGTCTTCTTGCCGACTCTTACTCGTCCTTCCATCTTTCGGATTTTATAAGAATCGTCTCATTTCTCATTTACTCTAGACGCTGCATATTCACGTTGTGATCTCCATCTCAGTTTAATAATAATAATAATAATAATAATAATAATAATAATAATAATAATATTTTTCATAGGTGATAGCTTTACAGTTGTGTACAAGCAAACAATTTATCAAGGTCTATTTAGTTTAATTCACTTAAAATTTACGAATTAAGAGAGCAGTGACGTCACAAAGGCACTAAATGACAAGGTGACGTAATAAATTTGTGGACGAACCAAAATTTTTCATATAAGAGTGTCAATTGCGTCACTACTCATTCAATGGCCAAAGTCGCTCTTCACTACCTAAGTACGGCCTGGCAGACTAAAAAACACACAAACACACACATCTCGTACTTCTATTCGATATCATTTTGTGTGTTAGCATAGCGATTAGAAAAACCAGCTTATTACTAACATCCAATGCAGCTGAATATGTGTCAAGTTTGCACAAACAATTATACACAAACGTGTACAATAATATATATATTATATAATATATATATATATATATATAATATATATATATATATATATATATATATATAAATATAAAAATATATAATATATATATATTATGTAAATTCAGATGTAAATGCTATACTATAGAGCAGTGGTCTCCAAAGTGGGGTACGCAAAGTGATACTTGGGGGTACGCCAAAGTAGTAGGCTCACGATCACTTGCGAGTGTATGATCGTGTATCACGTGAGTGTGAGGTTCTCTCATTGGTCGCTGTCATATATATATATATATAATACTATATATATATAGTATATATATATATATATATAATATGATATATTATATATATACTATATATATATATATATATATATATATATATATATAATATATAATATATATAACGGTATATTATATTCTAGGCCTATAGTGGTACAACTTATAATTATTTTTCGTCTTAGGGGTACGCGAGATCAAAAAGGTTTAGAGATCGCTGCGGTTATAGAGGACTGTTTAGTTTTCTATTCAGTGTGATGAACCTAACATTCTTAACTTTAATCTATACTACACCAGCTACCCACTACTACTAGGCTTTTCTCGCGATAAATAAGCAATCTCCGCTACAACGGTAGCTGAAAACCTTATTGCTCTAAATTTTAATGCATTTTCACAAGAAGCTCTCATCTGTCCTAAGCTTATCTATCTTTTAACAACACTTTAATCAGGCTATATGGGGAATTTTGCGTAGCTTCAATATTATCCTGATGAAATGAGAAGGTTCATCCATTCTTCAGCAAAATCGTTTCTCCCCAAAATCAATGATTTGACAACCCTTTTATTACGTCATTCAGGCTAGGGACTAGTATAGAGAATGAAAATAATCTCGTTCTCCTAGTCTCTTGCAAATTTTCATTTTATACAGAATCGTTGCTGGAATGGAATATTATATTACATGGAGAGTCAAGGGTACTCTCACTAAAAAGTACGGTGAGCTTGAATCTATTGAAAAAAATTTATAACCTTTGCCAAGATCTCTAACAATTAATTTTTCTGCATCTGCCTTTCCTCCTCCTCTCGAATTCACTCTGATGGATCTGCATTTAATAGGAGCTAAGGAGCCGGCAAATTTCTGTCGGCTCGGCACCAACTTACTCTGGATATTATATATATATAAATTATATATTATATATATATATATATATATATATATATATATATATATAATATATATTATATATATATATAATATATCATATATATATATATATATATATATATATATTTATATATATGGCTCACAACACTATTTCATTACTTTTTTTTTTGATTTAATGAAAAAAATACAAAACATTGATAGAAAATGAAAAGGACTCAAAAAGAAGATGCA
>JABUQX010054742.1:35000-73483 GCA_015478945.1 Trachelipus rathkii
ACTTATATATATCTCATAATATATATATATATATTATATATATTATTATATATATTAACATCTAATGTTTCAAATGCGAATTTAACAGTTACTAATTTTTAAAAAAATTTTAAAAATATAATTTTTATTTTTCATTAACATTGTGTAATTTGACTTTCCATGAAACAAACAAAGGATTAAAAATATCGCTAAATTAAAATTTAACTATATACAAGTTATTTTAAAAGCGAAAAAATTAGGGAAAACGAATACCACTTAACGAAAAGTTTAAAAAAAATTCAAACTTCTTTATTCGTAGTATTAAAAATTCATTTCCAAATTACCAAATATGAAAATTCTTACGTAAAAAATTCAAAATATACAACACAATTTGAAACAAACATTCTGATACGCATTAACAATTATTTACGATTGGGTATTGTATTTTATTTTTATATTACTACTGCACAAAATTCTCAAAAAGATCATTTTCATACACATAACTTCAAGGAAAACATACCTTAAAAATTATATTTATTTGTAAACTTATATCGTGGAACTGAAAACTCATGCAAATTATTCACAGGCAAAATTTCTTACGTATATGATTTCCAAATATCATATTTTTCTTGAAATAAACTATCCCTTACGTAATTTTTGAGATTAAAATTTAGTTGGTTATATATTATATATAATATATAAGTATATATATATATATATATATATAGTATATAATATATATATATATATATATAAATAATATATAATACAGTTCGCAATTTAAGGCTTATTTACTAATGTCAGCCGGAATGCGAACTGAAAACGTTCGTCGAGAAGAGAGGAAAATCGATCAATCTTTTCAATTGGCAATTTAATTCTCATTCACTATTTTAAATCGAAATGCGAACTGAAAAAGTTCATCGAGGAAAAGAAAATCGATCAACTTCACCCGTTCGCAATTTAATTCACATTCACTAATTTAAATCGAAATGCGAACTGAAAAAGTTTTACGAGAGAAAAATCGATCCACCTTTTCAGTTCGCAATTTAAGGTTCATTCACTAATTTCGCAATGTAAGGCTCATTCACTAATTTCGCAATTTAAGGCTCATTCACTAATTTAAATCGAAATGCAAACTGAAAAAGTTTTTGAGGAGAGGAAAATCGATCCATCTTTTCAGTTCGCAATTTAAGGCTCATTCACTAATTTCGCATTTTAAGGCTCATTCACTAATTTCGCAATTTAAGGCTCATTCACTAATATAATTCGAAATGCGAACTGAAAATTTTTTTTGAGGAGAGGAAAATCGATCCTTTCTCAGTTCGCAATTTAAGGCTCATTCACTAATTTCACAATTTAGAGCTCATTCACTAATTTCGCAAGTTAAGGCTCATTCACTAATTTAAATCGAAATGCAAACTGAAAAAGTTTTTCGAGGAGAGGAAAATCGATCCACCTTTTCAGTTCGCAATTTAATTCCCATTCACAAATTTAAATCGAAATGCGAACTGAAAAAGTTTTTCGAGGAGAGGAAACTCGATCCACCTTTTCAGTTCGCAATTTAAGGCTCATTCACTAATTTCGCAATTTAAGGCTCATTCACTAATTTCGCAATTTAAGGCTCATTTACTAATATAAATCGAAATGCGAACTAAAAAAGTTTTTTGAGGAGAGGAAAATCGATCCCTTTTCAGTTCGCAATTTAAGGCTCATTCACTAATTTCTCAATTTAAGGCTCATTCACTAATTTTGAAAGTTAAGGCTCATTCACTAATTTAAATCGAAATGCGAACTGAAAAAGTTTTTCGAGGAGAGGAAACTCGATCCACCTTTTCAGTTCGCAATTTAAGGCTCATTCACTAATTTCGCAATTTAAGGCTCATTCACTAATTTCGCAATTTAAGGCTCATTCACTAATTTCGCAATTTAAGGCTCATTCACTAATATAATTCGAAATGCGAACTGAAAAATTTTTTTGAGGAGAGGAAAATCGATCCCTTCTCAGTTCGCAATTTAAGGCTCATTCACTAATTTCGCAATTTAGAGCTCATTCACTAATTTTGCAAGTTAAGGCTCATTCACTAATTTAAATCGAAATGCGAACTGAAATTCGATTTTTTGAGCCACTACGAGATAGTTTTCAACATAATATTCTGTCAACGCCTTAAGAATAATCTCACTAAATTTTTTATTAAAATCGTCTGCTGAATCGTTATTATCTTCCCCTCTCCTTGACGATGAGGATAAAAAAAGGAAACAGCTATTTGCCGAAATTATAAATACGACTAACGGGTCATAAAATTATTTACGTGAATGGGTTCAATTCCTTCCCATCAAAAAATAATACTTAAATATTTAATTTTAAAAACTTTTAAAATTGAATAAAGAAAATAATAAGTTTCTGCTCTTTTATTATATATTTGTTTCATATGAAATATAAAATAAAAAAATAAAAAATTGAAGAATAATAATAAATATTTTTATGAAATTTAAATTTTAATTTATCTCACCGACCGATATTTCAAATTTTTATTTCGCAGTTGTTCACTCACTATGGCATTGAATCAACCCTACGAACATCCTAAGCTGAAAACATTAGACTTACTTCGAAGCACCCTTAATAATTATCAATATGTTGTTGACATGAAAGAAAATAATTTCACGGAAAATTTTAGCTCTCTCGTTCGATTATGTCACACATCTTTGAAAAAAGATATTTCAAGTATTAACAAAATGAATAACATGCAAGAAGCCCTGCCTTTATTTTTTTGGGAAGATGGTATTAGGGAGAACTTCTTACGAAAACATAAAATTGCAATATTAAATTTAACGAGGTCTCATTTTCAGGATTTAAACAATAAATACAAACGAGACAAAAGTAGGAATTCTAGAGAGAGAACAATTCATGATTCAAAAGAATTATATGGGAACACAGAAATTTTTAAAACATTTTCTAATGATATCTACTACCATGGTTATTTACACGTCGTTAAATTACCAAAATTCGGAATAAACCCGCTACTACCTCAAAATGAAGAATTTTTAATTCAAAAAGGTGAAGTTGTTAATAATGAAGCGAGCGAAGAAAACGAATCATATTTTCTGCTAAAAGCTAATATTCCCATCACCTATAATCAGATTATTCAGCTGTGCTCAGACACCATCCAAAATATTAAAGAGAAGAAGGGGGAGAACAGTGACCACTTTGTGAATGCAGAATACCACGAAGGGAAATATATGAAATTTTGCAAAGACAATTTCGAAAATATATTTAACTTTAGAAATAAATTTTCGGATGGGGAAATGACAATGAGAGCAAAATATTCTCCGCGTCTGTTATCTTTGGTATATTACAATGCTCTTCTATATATCGCAAATGACGATTCAAACCGAAATAATAATGAGAAACTTTTTTCCGCCACGCCAACGAACTACTTGACACTAAAATTGTATTTTTTTATGCGAATATTTTACGTCACGCCCACTACCTACATTGATGAATTACAAATGATTAAAACGTTTTTAATAAACTATTTGAGCATGACGAACATTCATCGTTTTCTTTACGATGCGTGGTTTTCTAGAGAAACGAATCAGTTCAACCACCGTAGGAAAAAAAGACCACTCAGCCTAAACATCGAAATGAATTTGCATTTTAACGAGTATTCGCGACCGTCACATCTCATTGCCTGTTCCTCCATTCTCGGCGTTTTGAAAACGTTATCCAGATCTATGAAAAGTGCTGAAATGGAACTAGTGACGTCCGAGGAGACTGATAAAGAAAAAAATAAATCTGCTGAAAAATCTATACGCGAACAGTGCCTAACCACAATTCTACTATATATAAGTCTCGTGTACGGTTTTTCATGGCAAAGGATAAAAAAACTAACTTACAGCGATATCATCAATTTAATCTTGGGTATTTCATCTAATGATACTAATCCGGATATCAGCATCCCACACGTCATGGGGCTTCCATCCATAGTGCTACATCTCTTGGGAATTCAACAAACGATAATAAACCCATTCTTGAATATCTTATGTGTGAAAAACCTAGAAGCTAAATTTAAATTTGGACCGCTTACTCAAAAATTACCACCTTCACCAAAAACCATTTTATTGAAAGACATATTTTTGAAAAACGTAAACGAGGTTATTCATGAATACTACAAAATTGAAACCATTATTCTCTATTTTATAAAACATAATTATTTCAAAAAGAGTTTTACAAGTTCAATGGACGATAAGAATGCCGATTGTGAAAATTTTTTTGAATCGCATTTTCACGACCGTGGAGAATTATATGTGAAAAGTGAGATTCGAGAAAATAAAGATGGCAAAGAAGAAAAGGAGGTGGAAAATAATAATTTTATAAAATGGCTAAACAATTCACCCCTTAATAATCTCTTTACTTTAGAAAAAATAGAATCTAATTATTATCAGTTTAATAATTTGGGCGACCTGGCTCTATCGGCAATTTACCTTTTAAAGAAGCACTTTAATTTTGATCTAAACGAAATTTGTTTCACAGAAAGTGAAATGCCTTTTTTTGAAAATGTCGTTAAAAATTTAATTATTCAGGATTACGTCACCCACGGGGGTTCGAAATACCCGGTGGGGAAAACAATCCTGGTAAAAGAATTAAAAGTCATGAATGTGTAGCTATTAAGTCTAAAGAACCGGAATTAAAATATCCACTAACAAACCCGTTAGTTTATGACTACAAAGAGGCCGCACGCAAAACACCACTCGAAAAAATTGACAAAGTTAAGAAAAAAAAATTGTCCGAGCTAATGTGCACAAATTATTCTATCGATTCGTTGAGAATAACTTCACTCAATTTTGTATTAAGATCCTCGAGTGAAACGTTATTATCTTCTCCTTTCCTTGGTGATGCCGACAGAAATTTTAATAAAAGCATATTTAGGAATATCGTAGACGTGGTATATGAAAATTACAAAGATATGCCTCAAATATTTTTGTTGACAACGCATTTAGAAATGGTTATTTTTGAAAAGGAATTGCTGTATTACAAAACCCCCAGTCGCGAAGATGTGATAAAATATTTCATTGAAGAAGAAAGTAAAATCAATCAAGAACGGGGCATGAATTTGATAGAAAATACTCGATTTTTCATTAAATAATTAAAGATATATTTGTAACATTATAAATTTATTTACATACTAATATAAACATATCTCTTAATAATAAAATATATATTACTGTTTATTATTTTAATAATACTTTAAATCCATTTTCGAGTCGATTGTAAGACGTTCATTTTATCTTGTGCGAGCAACGAATTGAAGTGAAATCGTAACCGATCCAAGAGGTCACCAAGGCTAAAACGAGAGTTTTTAACGCTAAATTTAATAAAGGACATCCGAGAGACGCGCCGCCGCCAACCACTTCACTCGTGGTCGAGACTTGATTTGAATACCACGGTGAAATTGGGTTTTTGGTAGTTAAACTTCTCAGAAGGATAGCGGGTGTTGTGGGTCCAATATAGTCGTGGCACATCCGGTGATATCCCGAAGACACGTTCTGAAAGAAAGTTTGGTTTTCAACGTTTCGTGTTAAATCGCAAATGCCACGGGCCGGAAACCACGCGCAATAAGGGTTTTGCGACGCTACGCACGCTCGGCAAGAGGTGGCTTTGCCGCATCTATGCAAAGGTATCGATTTCACTTCGGTGTCGGCTATAACGATCAACTTTGGGTCTCCACCGTCAGACCGTTTCGCTACCAGAAGTTTATTTATCGATACTGGGGTTTCGAATAAACGAATTTCTTCGACGATTATTGGACTGACGCGCCCTTCCTTCTCTTCAGAAGGCGCGTTAATAACCATCAACACTTTTCCATTGTCGGTCGCGACAAATACGACGTCAACAAAGGCGCCCGGGTACACCGGCACTCGAGGATCGACGGTAAGTTTTGTGAATTTATACTCGAATGAGGCTTTCATAATCAACGGTCTTCCGTGGAATGGAGAGACGAGCCCATCCATGAGAGGATGAGAGCGAATAAAATCGATATTTTCTTGGGGAAGGTCTCGGCTGTCATTCACGCAGACGCCTGGACGAGGCTCGGGAACCCCGCTATAAGGAACGGTTTTCCAGTTCGAGTCGAGACCTTTTTGCTCCTTGAAAGGACCGTCGAAGGTATCGAGAATGTCCCTCATCGAAAAAGAACAAACCGCCGACCCCGGAATAGAGTTCGGAGGTGTCGTAAAAATAGCGTATATCGCCTCATCATCGTAGCCGTCGCCGTCGCCGTGGCCGCCGTTAGCGCCCGAAATTACGTCGCTGACGGATTGTATTTCGTCGAAGTAAAAAGGGTATTCTCCCGGCGATGAACATTTGAGTCTACTTTTCAAAAACGTCGTCCAGGTTAAAACCTCTTGAAAGCGGTGGCGCCGATTTCCTCGATCGGACTTACAAACTCTCGCCACGCGAGAGTAAACTATTTTGCCGCAGTTCATGTATTCGATAGCCGTTTCACGAAAAAAGAAAAAGACGTAGTCCCCGTATTCGAAGGAGTGAACGAAATCTGGAAAATTGAGCTGTTGATAATCTTTCGAATCGGTTTTTAGGGGGTCTCTGAATATCATTGGGATCATCCCTTGAAAATCACTGACTGTCCCCGAGTAGAGGTGACCGTCCGCGAAAACGAAAGTCGAGTTATGTTTCGGGCTGAAGGGGCATCTTCCGACGCCTGAACGTTCCACGTACGCCAGTTTCCCGTCCCCACTCGTCGAATATTTTCTGCAGGCCGGCTTATAGGCGTTGGTACCACAAACGAAAAACCCTCCCTCGGGTGTTTTCGCGAACAGTCGAAAGTAATTATGACATTCAATTTCGGGTTTGCCTTTCTCAAAGCACGAGTCGCTATCCGATTTCTTCGAAATCCATTCAATTCTTCCGCTTAAAAGCTCTGACATATCGATGATGCTTACGTTGTAGATGTAGTTTCTCGCTCCGATGAGAAGGGAGTCCCCGTCCCTTCGCAAAAGTTGAAAATAATCGACGCGATTTCTGCTGCCGTAGAAACTTTGCGATGCTAAGTCACCCGAATTGACGACCAAATTTGGAGCTAGCTCGTGAACCATTTCCAAAGCCGCGGCGGTGGTTGATTTTGTCGTCGTAGGAAAAATGACAGGGAAAACGAATATTAAAAATAACGATTTTAAACGCCCGAGTCGACAAAGTCTTGCTCTTCGCCAACCCATGGGTCTTGTGACGCCAAGCGCGCCAGAAGTTTCACCAAATTTAATATCGAAATCTAATAATGGTTTCATATAGCTTCTCTTTGGAGCGGCTGTGGTTGATAAATTGATGTTAGTAGATGGATGTCTTAAGTTAATGTAAGAGCGCGTGAGGGTGGTGGTGTAAAGAAAGAAATGAATGAATAACCAAAAAAAATACTTTTGATAAAATTGACTTTATTTAATTTTTTAGATTTCATTATATTAATGTCCTACAACATCTGCCGAGCAAAATTATATTTAAACCTAAACAAATGAAAAATATAAAAACGATAGCTAATGTAATTTGTTCATCACTGTAGTAGTTCACCGGGCTTTTATCGTAATTATTCTCGTCGTTAATCGACGGTTTTAGGTGATCGGATGTTGATGACTGATTATTTTTAGAGTCTTTTTTCCCTTCGACGTTTGCATTTTTCTCGATCTTTGTTGAGAATGAATCGGCATTGGAATTTGTTTTATTATTATTGCTGGCACTACTTCTATCGAGTGTTTCAACATTCGCTGATGGGTTTGAAATATTAGTGATTGATAGGGTCACGTTTTTAAATATAGTCGTGAATTTATCACCTTCGTTTAAAAAAGATGATTTTGTACTGATTTTGCGTTTTTCCTCAATGACTAGAAGCGGAATATTGGAGGACTCCGCCTCTCTAATACTTGCTTTCGTACCCCTTTCGTTCAAAAAAGGGGTCTTGGCGTGGGAAATAGCGCCTTGGGTGGTCGATGGTGTATAACTATCGATCGAAGATAATTTGGTACTTTCGGTGACCTTTTCGATATTATTTTTGATTTCGTTGTTGTTATTTCCTTTTTCGATTTATTTTATTTTTGTATTTCTATCTTATTCTTTCCTAATCTTATTCGTGTGATTATATCTTTATTTTTCTTTGTCTATTTTTTGCTGTTTTCTCGTTTTATTTTGATCGTATTGTGTAATTTATTATAATTATTTTATTATTCATTTTTTTTTTCTATGTTCTGTATTTAATTAATTTCTCTATGTAGTTTATTTTTTTTTTATTTATTCTTTTTTTTTTTTATCTGTATGAGTGTTATTTTTTTATTTTTTTTTTTTTTTGTGTATCTTTTAATCTACTTTTGTTCTGTTTTCTGATTTTTTCGATTTGTTTCTTCGTGTGTCATTATGTTTTTAATTCGCTTGTATGTACGTAAGTGTTGGTTCGATTTAGATTTATCTTGGTTTCTTGCGCTCTGTATTATTATTTTATATTCTATTATTGTAATATTATATTTTTATTATTTATCAAATTGAAATATCTAGCTGAAAACATTTCGTTGTATGATGTATAAAATTTTGTGGTGGTTTCATTAACTTTCCGGAAACACGGGGGGTTTTTAGGCACTTTTAAGGGAGCGTTAGAGCAAAAAGTAGCGCAGTTTCCCTTTATCACAAGACCACAAAATTTGAGTTCTTTAAATTCGTATATATGCGCGGCCTGTTCCTCGTTCGCTTTTGAGATATTTCTGAAATTATCATTGCTATTAGCGTTAGTTGTAAAAATTAGATGCGAAAATTTATGGCTTTGAGTAGTGCCTGCATCAAAGGTAAAATTCAAATACCTTTTATAATAAAGATCACGGAATTTAAAATTTAGATCTATTCTAGATTTGAAGAGATGAATTTTTTTAGTTTTACAAGAGCGGAACCCGCGTTCATATAACTCGCCATTGCCGAGGAAACTGCATTTCACCATTGGAGGTAAAAGCATCAGCTTAATTTCGAGAACGGGGAAAGATTTGCATAAAGGGCTATTTAATTTTGCTAAAAACGTATCCGCTTCACGTATGTGAAACATATTATAAAAATAACTATCGTGATTTCCCGCGATCGGAAAATCTACGCAAGAGAATTTCTGTCTTATATTCGTTATTCGCATTGAACGCGTGTAATCGAGTAGGAAATTCGCAAAGCGAAAATAAAAGTAGGAAAGGAATAATGAATATCATTAAATTATAATTATTTAGTTGTATTGTATGTATGTATTAATAAAGGAGTTTTTTGAACAAATGTATTTTATTCAATTAAAATTTTATAATTTTTAATTTTTATTTATTTAATTATTAAATTTCTCACACCAAAATTCTCAAAAAGCGGTTTAATAAACAAAAACATTTGTTTGATCGCACGCACGAATTCTTAGTTTTTATATAAAAAATAAATGCCTTTAAAACATTTAACAAATTTCAATTTTTTAAAATAATAAATTTTTTTTATTTCTTATAGTTTATTCGTGCGAAACCACTATTTAAAGTTTTTTTTCTTGTGAGTCTCGACATATTCTGCCCGTTCATCATGGATTCTACGCGGCCTTCTTTCAACCCTATAATGGAAACTTTGCAGTTAATTCAAAGTACAGTAAGCAGTTTCCAATACGTTGTGAAACTGAAAGAAAATACCTTGACGGAAAATTTTAGCACGCTCATTCGCAAACGCTTCCAATCGTTAGAAAAAGAACCAATTTCGAGCATAAACAAAATGAACCACTTGGAAAAGACTCTACCGTTATTTTTTAACGAGGGATATGCCGCGGAGTTTTTTCAGAAATCAAAAATTCCGATTTTAAATTTAGCGTTGAGACATTTTAAATATTTGAGTGATAAGTACAAAAAAGAGAAAAATAGGGGCACCAGGGAAAGAGACATCGAATGTTTAAAGGAATCATATGGAAATAGCGAAATTTATCAAACGTTTTCTGATGGCATCTACGATCAGGGGTATGCACGCATCATTCAGATACCGAAATTTGGGACGGGTTCAGAGTCTTATATAAACGAAGAATTCTTAATTAAGAAAATTGATGGCGATGATAATTCAATCAGGGATGAAGAGGGGGCTATAAAAGATAAATCTTTCGTTTCACTGAAAGCGAACATTCCTATCACCTTTAAACAGGTTGATGAATTATGCTTGGATTCAATTCAAATTATAAAAAACGGTGGTGCTAGTGAGATTGTTGGTGAGGGTGAGGATGAGAATGCTCATGAAAATAAATGTAAAAAAATTATTACTCAAAATATTGAAAATTTGCTAAGCTTTGAAAAGTGTTTGAGCGATATATCGAAATCGAAATATGTTCTTCGATTACTATCTTTACTATACTTTAACGCAATATTGTATATTTCCAACGAGAGCTTAAATGGGAAGGACAATCTAAGATTGTTTTCGGCAACCCCGACGAACTATTTGACCCTTAAATTATACATTTTCTTTCGAATATTCTATGTTTTTCCCACCACATTTATTTGTGAAGTACAAATGTTTAAATCGTACTTAATCGACCGTTTAAGCACGACAAACATCCACCGATTTCTTTTTGATTCTTGGCTCTTTAGAGAAATGAATCTTATTAATAAGAGAAAAAAAAAGAGACCATTCCCTTTAAATGCTGATACGAGTTTGTGTTTTAATGAATATTCGAACCCGACTCACCTTATTTCATGTTTCTCGATTCTGAAAGCCTTAAAACAGTCTTCTAATTCGATGGAAAACAACGAGATTGAGCTCTCTGTAGCTACTGGAGTTTCTAGTAAACGGATGGAAGAGAGAATGAACTCGGTCAAGCAATCTCTTAAGACCGAATGCTTGAATATATTACTTCTTTATTTTGGTCTCGTATACGCAATTCCTTGGCGAGTATTGAAAGGATTAAATTATGAAGAGGTTATTGATTTTGTTTTTGGAGTTTCACCCGAAACGATTCAGCCTCCAATTGGCTTGCCGCACCTCATGGGGTTGCCATCGATAGTACTTAACTTGTTGGGAATCGACCAATCGCAAATAAATCCTTTCATGAAAGCTATTTGTAATTCGAATGAAGAATTCATATATGAATTTGGGTATTTTTCAAAAGCGCTCCCATCTCTTACGAGAGAAATTAAAACACCCAAGGAGAAATATGTGGTGTCGGGTTTAATCGCCGACCATATTCGGAACCTTTGTGAACCACCAGAAGAAGAAAATATTGGCCCTCTTCGTTTCGTAAAAGAAATTTCATTTCAAACTACTTTAGATCTCTCCATTGCTGAAAAATACTCGAATATGTGTGACAGATATTCAAAAAATGTTTTTAGTGTTGACGATTGGAAGGTATCTCAAAAAGAATATTTTGAAAATTCGCCACTTAATTCGTTGTTTACAATCACAAAATTAAGGGACGATGTTTATCAGTTCAAAAATATCGGAGACCTGGCTTTAAGGGCTCTTGTTTTGTATAAAAAATATATCGGTTTCGACTTAAAAGAGATTTGCTTCTCGCAACCTGAAATGCCGCAATTTGAAAAGCTTGTAAAAGGATTAATTATTGAAGATTACATCGTTCATGGCGAGTTTAAAATACCCAAAGGGAAAAATTGCTTAAAAAAATTTAAAAAAGAATTTACTTCTGGAAATGATTGCGCAGATTACTTCAACGCCTTAAGAATAACCTCACTAAATTTTGTATTGAAATCGTCGGCTGAATTGTTATTATCGTCTCCCTTTTTCGACGATGAGGATATAAGGCGAAAGAAACGGCTATTTGCAGAAATAATAAATGCGGCTAACGAGAATTTTAAAGATATGCCTCAAATGTTACTTTTGAAAATGCACACAGAGAAGGTTTTCGAAGATGAACTAGCTTCGTACAAAAACCTACATCGCCGAGAAACGATTATGTTTTTCAACGGGGGGGAACCCAACTTCGATATCAGCGAAGGGAAATTGAAAACGATTGAAAAAACGCATTTTTTCATTTAAAAATAACTAAAGTGTTTGCATTCATATATTATTTTTATCATACTCTAAATAAATTTTTGGAATATTATGTATTACTTTTCTTTCCCTTAAATACTTTCAATTTTGAAAGATTTGTGATCTTATACCGATTTCGTTGACTCGACGGGCCTAACGAGTTCTTAATCCGATCGATCAACTTATTTAGTGAACGGTCAGCATTCCGATTAATCAGATTAGGAACTGAAACGCTTCCTCGAACTCGCTGACTCGACGGGGCTTACGAGTTCTTAATCCGTTTAACCGGTTGACCTAATACGATACCACATAAGTCGAACGGAGCATTTTTTTAATTATTTTTGGCAAAGGTTCATCGATTGCTAGTCGAATTGATCATTTCCGATCAAATAAATTAGGAACTGAAACGTTCCGAAGATCTCGCTGAATCGACGAGCCTTACGAGTTCTTAATCCGATCGATAGACATATTTAGTGAATGACCAATATTTCGATCAATTAAATTAGGAACTGAAACACGCTTCATCGATCTCGCTGACTCGACGAGCCTTACGAGTTCTTAATCCTTTTAACCGGTTGACCTAATACGATACCACATAAGTCGATCGGAGCGTTTTTTTAATTATTTTTGGCAAAAGGTTTTTGAAGGTTTTTTGAGCCATTTTACTGTTCGCTATGTAAAAAACGAGCTTTCGTTCCGAAGATCTCGCTGAATCGACGAGCCTTACGAGTTCTTAATCCGATCGATAGATATATTTAGTGAATGACTGATATTTCGATCAATTAAATTAGGAACTGAAAAGCTTCATCGATCCCGCTGACTCGACGTGGCTTACGAGTTCTTAATCCGGTTAACCCAATACGATACCGCATAAGTCGATCGGAGCATTTTTTTAATTATTTTTTGGCAAAAGTTCATCGATTGCGAGTCGAATGGATCATTTCCGATCAAATAAATTAGGAACTGAAACGTTCCGAAGATCTCGCTGAATCGACGAGCCTTACGAGTTCTTAATCCGATCGATAGACATATTTAGTGAATGACTGATATTTCGATCAATTAAATTAGGAACTGAAACGCTTCATCGATCTCGCTGACTCGACGGGCCTTAGGAGTTCTTAATCCGGTTAACCTAATACGATACCGCATAAGTCGATCGGAGCATTTTTTTTAATTATTTTTGGCAAAAGTTTATCGATTGCGAGTCGAATGGATCATTTCCGATCAAATAAATTAGGAACTGAAACGTTCCGAAGATCTCGCCGAATCGACGAGCCTTACGAGTTCTTAATCCGATCGATAGACATATTTAGTGAATGACTGATATTTCGATCAATTAAATTAGGAACTGAAACGCTTCCATCGATCTCGCTGACTCGACGGGCCTTAGGAGTTCTTAATCCGGTTAACCTAATACGATACCGCATAAGTCGATCGGAGCATTTTTTTAATTATTTTTGGCAAAGGTTCATCGATTGCGAGTCGAATGGATCATTTCCGATCAAATAAATTAGGAACTGAAACGTTCCGAAGATCTCGCCGAATCGACGAGCCTTACGAGTTCTTAATCCGATCGATAGACATATTTAGTGAATGACTGATATTTCGATCAATTAAATTAGGAACTGAAACGCTTCATCGATCTCGCTGACTCGACGGGCCTTAGGAGTTCTTAATCCGGTTAACCCAATACGATACCGCATAAGTCGATCGGAGCATTTTTTTAATTATTTTTGGCAAAGGTTCATTGATTGCGAGTCGAATTGATCATTTCCGATCAAATAAATTAGGAACTGAAACGTTCCGAAGATCTCGCCGAATCGACGAGCCTTACGAGTTCTTAATCCGATCGATAGACATATTTAGTGAATGACTGATATTTCGATCAATTAAATTAGGAACTGAAACGCTTCATCGATCTCGCTGACTCGACGGGCCTTAGGAGTTCTTAATCCGGTTAACCTAATACGATACCGCATAAGTCGATCGGAGCATTTTTTTTAATTATTTTTGGCAAAGGTTCATTGATTGCGAGTCGAATTGATCATTTCCGATCAAATAAATTAGGAACTGAAACGTTCCGAAGATCTCGCCGAATCGACGAGCCTTACGAGTTCTTAATCCGATCGATAGACATATTTAGTGAATGACTGATATTTCGATCAATTAAATTAGGAACTGAAACGCTTCATCGATCTCGCTGACTCGACGGGCCTTAGGAGTTCTTAATCCGGTTAACCTAATACGATACCGCATAGGTCGATCGGAGCATTTTTTTAATTATTTTTGGCAAAGGTTCATTGATTGCGAGTCGAATTGATCATTTCCGATCAAATAAATTAGGAACTGAAACGTTCCGAAGATCTCGCCGAACGACGAGCCCTACGAGTTCTTAATCCGATCGATAGACATATTTAGTGAATGACTGATATTTCGATCAATTAAATTAGGAACTGAAACGCTTCATCGATCTCGCTGACTCGACGGGCCTTAGGAGTTCTTAATCCGGTTAACCTAATACGATACCGCATAGGTCGATCGGAGCATTTTTTTAATTATTTTTGGCAAAGGTTCATTGATTGCGAGTCGAATTGATCATTTCCGATCAAATAAATTAGGAACTGAAACGTTCCGAAGATCTCGCCGAATCGACGAGCCTTACGAGTTCTTAATCCGATCGATAGACATATTTAGTGAATGACCGATATTTCGATCAATTAAATTAAGAACTCGTAAGGTCCGTCGAGTCAGCGAGATCGATGAAGCGTTTCAGTTCCTAATTTAATTGATCGAAATATCAGTCATTCACTAAATATGTCTATCGATCGGATTAAGAACTCGTAAGGCTCGTCGATTCGGCGAGATCTTCGGAACGTTTCAGTTCCTAATTTATTTGATCGGAAATGATCAATTCGACTCGCAATCAATGAACCTTTGCCAAAAATAATTAAAAAAATGCTCCGATCGACCTATGCGGTATCGTATTAGGTTAACCGGATTAAGAACTCCTAAGGCCCGTCGAGTCAGCGAGATCGATGAAGCGTTTCAGTTCCTAATTTAATTGATCGAAATATCAGTCATTCACTAAATATGTCTATCGATCGGATTAAGAACTCGTAAGGCTCGTCGATTCAGCGAGATCTTCGGAACGTTTCAGTTCCTAATTTATTTGATCGGAAATGATCAATTCGACTCGCAATCAATGAACCTTTGCCAAAAATAATTAAAAAAATGCTCCGATCGACCTATGCGGTATCGTATTAGGTTAACCGGATTAAGAACTCCTAAGGCCCGTCGAGTCAGCGAGATCGATGAAGCGTTTCAGTTCCTAATTTAATTGATCGAAATATCAGTCATTCACTAAATATGTCTATCGATCGGATTAAGAACTCGTAAGGCTCGTCGATTCGGCGAGATCTTCGGAACGTTTCAGTTCCTAATTTATTTGATCGGAAATGATCAATTCGACTCGCAATCAATGAACCTTTGCCAAAAATAATTAAAAAAATGCTCCGATCGACTTATGCGGTATCGTATTAGGTTAACCGGATTAAGAACTCCTAAGGCCCGTCGAGTCAGCGAGATCGATGAAGCGTTTCAGTTCCTAATTTAATTTGATCGAAATATCAGTCATTCACTAAATATGTCTATCGATCGATAAGAACTCGTATAGGCTCCGTCGATCGGCGAGATCTTCCGAACGTTTCAGTTTCCGCTAAATTTATTTGATCGAATGATCAATTTCGACTCGCAATCATGAACCTTTGCAAAATAATTAAAAAATGCTCGACGACTTAATGCGGTAAATCGTAATTAGTTAACCGATTAAGAACTCCTAAGGCCCGTCGAGTCAGCGAGATCGATGAGGGTTTCAGTTCCTAAATTTAATTGTCGAAATATAAAGTCATTCACTAAATTTTCTAATCGATGCGGAATTAAGAACTCGTAAAGGCTCGTCGATGTCGCGAGAATCTTCGGACGTTTTCAGTTCCCTAATTTATTTGATCGGAATGATCCATTCGACGCTCGCATATCGATGAACTTTTGCCAAAAAATAATTAAAAAATGCTCCGATCGACTTATGCGGTATCGTATTGGGTTAACCGGATTAAGAACTCGTAAGCCACGTCGAGTCTGCGGGATCGATGAAGCTTTTCAGTTCCTAATTTAATTGATCGAAATATCAGTCATTCACTAAATATATCTATCGATCGGATTAAGAACTCGTAAGGCTCGTCGATTCAGCGAGATCTTCGGAACGTTTCAGTTCCTAATTTATTTGATCGGAAATGATCCATTCGACTCGCAATCGATGAACCTTTGCCAAAAATAATTAAAAAAACGCTCCGATCGACTTATGTGGTATCGTATTAGGTCAACCGGTTAAAAGGATTAAGAACTCGTAAGGCTCGTCGAGTCAGCGAGATCGATGAAGCGTTTCAGTTCTTAATTTAATTGATCGAAATATTGGTCATTCACTAAATATGTCTATCGATCGGATTAAGAACTCGTAAGGCTCGTCGATTCGGCGAGATCTTCGGAACGTTTCAGTTCCTAATTTATTTGATCGGAAATGATCAATTCGACTCGCAATCAATGAACCTTTGCCAAAAATAATTAAAAAAATGCTCCGATCGACTTATGCGGTATCGTATTAGGTTAACCGGATTAAGAACTCCTAAGGCCCGTCGAGTCAGCGAGATCGATGAAGCGTTTCAGTTCCTAATTTAATTGATCGAAATATCAGTCATTCACTAAATATGTCTATCGATCGGATTAAGAACTCGTAAGGCTCGTCGATTCGGCGAGATCTTCGGAACGTTTCAGTTCCTAATTTATTTGATCGGAAATGATCCATTCGACTCGCAATCGATAAACTTTTGCCAAAAATAATTAAAAAAAATGCTCCGATCGACTTATGCGGTATCGTATTAGGTTAACCGGATTAAGAACTCCTAAGGCCCGTCGAGTCAGCGAGATCGATGAAGCGTTTCAGTTCCTAATTTAATTGATCGAAATATCAGTCATTCACTAAATATATCTATCGATCGGATTAAGAACTCGTAAGGCTCGTCGATTCAGCGAGATCTTCGGAACGTTTCAGTTCCTAATTTATTTGATCGGAAATGATCCATTCGACTCGCAATCGATGAACTTTTGCCAAAAAATAATTAAAAAAATGCTCCGATCGACTTATGCGGTATCGTATTGGGTTAACCGGATTAAGAACTCGTAAGCCACGTCGAGTCAGCGGGATCGATGAAGCTTTTCAGTTCCTAATTTAATTGATCGAAATATCAGTCATTCACTAAATATATCTATCGATCGGATTAAGAACTCGTAAGGCTCGTCGATTCAGCGAGATCTTCGGAACGTTTCAGTTCCTAATTTATTTGATCGGAAATGATCCATTCGACTCGCAATCGATAAACTTTTGCCAAAAATAATTAAAAAAACGCTCCGATCGACTTATGTGGTATCGTATTAGGTCAACCGGTTAAAAGGATTAAGAACTCGTAAGGCTCGTCGAGTCAGCGAGATCGATGAAGCGTTTCAGTTCTTAATTTAATTGATCGAAATATTGGTCATTCACTAAATATGTCTATCGATCGGATTAAGAACTCGTAAGGCTCGTCGATTCAGCGAGATCTTCGGAACGTTTCAGTTCCTAATTTATTTGATCGGAAATGATCAATTCGACTAGCAATCGATGAACCTTTGCCAAAAATAATTAAAAAAATGCTCCGTTCGACTTATGTGGTATCGTATTAGGTCAACCGGTTAAACGGATTAAGAACTCGTAAGCCCCGTCGAGTCAGCGAGTTCGAGGAAGCGTTTCAGTTCCTAATCTGATTAATCGGAATGCTGACCGTTCACTAAATAAGTTGATCGATCGGATTAAGAACTCGTTAGGCCCGTCGAGTCAACGAAATCGGTATAAGATCACAAATCTTTCAAAATTGAAAGTATTTAAGGGAAAGAAAAGTAATACATAATATTCCAAAAATTTATTTAGAGTATGATAAAAATAATATATGAATGCAAACACTTTAGTTATTTTTAAATGAAAAAATGCGTTTTTTCAATCGTTTTCAATTTCCCTTCGCTGATATCGAAGTTGGGTTCCCCCCCGTTGAAAAACATAATCGTTTCTCGGCGATGTAGGTTTTTGTACGAAGCTAGTTCATCTTCGAAAACCTTCTCTGTGTGCATTTTCAAAAGTAACATTTGAGGCATATCTTTAAAATTCTCGTTAGCCGCATTTATTATTTCTGCAAATAGCCGTTTCTTTCGCCTTATATCCTCATCGTCGAAAAAGGGAGACGATAATAACAATTCAGCCGACGATTTCAATACAAAATTTAGTGAGGTTATTCTTAAGGCGTTGAAGTAATCTGCGCAATCATTTCCAGAAGTAAATTCTTTTTTAAATTTTTTTAAGCAATTTTTCCCTTTGGGTATTTTAAACTCGCCATGAACGATGTAATCTTCAATAATTAATCCTTTTACAAGCTTTTCAAATTGCGGCATTTCAGGTTGCGAGAAGCAAATCTCTTTTAAGTCGAAACCGATATATTTTTTATACAAAACAAGAGCCCTTAAAGCCAGGTCTCCGATATTTTTGAACTGATAAACATCGTCCCTTAATTTTGTGATTGTAAACAACGAATTAAGTGGCGAATTTTCAAAATATTCTTTTTGAGATACCTTCCAATCGTCAACACTAAAAACATTTTTTGAATATCTGTCACACATATTCGAGTATTTTTCAGCAATGGAGAGATCTAAAGTAGTTTGAAATGAAATTTCTTTTACGAAACGAAGAGGGCCAATATTTTCTTCTTCTGGTGGTTCACAAAGGTTCCGAATATGGTCGGCGATTAAACCCGACACCACATATTTCTCCTTGGGTGTTTTAATTTCTCTCGTAAGAGATGGGAGCGCTTTTGAAAAATACCCAAATTCATATATGAATTCTTCATTCGAATTACAAATAGCTTTCATGAAAGGATTTATTTGCGATTGGTCGATTCCCAACAAGTTAAGTACTATCGATGGCAACCCCATGAGGTGCGGCAAGCCAATTGGAGGCTGAATCGTTTCGGGTGAAACTCCAAAAACAAAATCAATAACCTCTTCATAATTTAATCCTTTCAATACTCGCCAAGGAATTGCGTATACGAGACCAAAATAAAGAAGTAATATATTCAAGCATTCGGTCTTAAGAGATTGCTTGACCGAGTTCATTCTCTCTTCCATCCGTTTACTAGAAACTCCAGTAGCTACAGAGAGCTCAATCTCGTTGTTTTCCATCGAATTAGAAGACTGTTTTAAGGCTTTCAGAATCGAGAAACATGAAATAAGGTGAGTCGGGTTCGAATATTCATTAAAACACAAACTCGTATCAGCATTTAAAGGGAATGGTCTCTTTTTTTTTCTCTTATTAATAAGATTCATTTCTCTAAAGAGCCAAGAATCAAAAAGAAATCGGTGGATGTTTGTCGTGCTTAAACGGTCGATTAAGTACGATTTAAACATTTGTACTTCACAAATAAATGTGGTGGGAAAAACATAGAATATTCGAAAGAAAATGTATAATTTAAGGGTCAAATAGTTCGTCGGGGTTGCCGAAAACAATCTTAGATTGTCCTTCCCATTTAAGCTCTCGTTGGAAATATACAATATTGCGTTAAAGTATAGTAAAGATAGTAATCGAAGAACATATTTCGATTTCGATATATCGCTCAAACACTTTTCAAAGCTTAGCAAATTTTCAATATTTTGAGTAATAATTTTTTTACATTTATTTTCATGAGCATTCTCATCCTCACCCTCACCAACAATCTCACTAGCACCACCGTTTTTTATAATTTGAATTGAATCCAAGCATAATTCATCAACCTGTTTAAAGGTGATAGGAATGTTCGCTTTCAGTGAAACGAAAGATTTATCTTTTATAGCCCCCTCTTCATCCCTGATTGAAATATCATCGCCATCAATTTTCCTAATAAAGAATTCTTCGTTTATATAAGACTCTGAACCCGTCCCAAATTTCGGTATCTGAATGATGCGTGCATACCCCTGATCGTAGATGCCATCAGAAAACGTTTGATAAATTTCGCTATTTCCATATGATTCCTTTAAACATTCGATGTCTCTTTCCCTGGTGCCCCTATTTTTCTCTTTTTTGTACTTATCACTCAAATATTTAAAATGTCTCAACGCTAAATTTAAAATCGGAATTTTTGATTTCTGAAAAAACTCCGCGGCATATCTCTCGTTAAAAAATAACGGTAGAGTCTTTTCCAAGTGGTTCATTTTGTTTATGCTCGAAATTGGTTCTTTTTCTAACGATTGGAAGCGTTTGCGAATGAGCGTGCTAAAATTTTCCGTCAAGGTATTTTCTTTCAGTTTCACCACGTATTGGAAACTGCTTACTGTACTTTGAATTAACTGCAAAGTTTCCATTATAGGGTTGAAAGAAGGCCGCGTAGAATCCATGATGAACGGGCAGAATATGTCGAGACTCAAAAGAAAAAAAACTTTAAATAGTGGTTTCGCACGAATAAACTATAAGAAATAAAAAAAATTTATTATTTTAAAAAATTGAAATTTGTTAAATGTTTTAAAGGCATTTATTTTTTATATAAAAACTAAGAATCCGTGCGTGCGATCAAACAAATGTTTTTGTTTATTAAACCGCTTTTTGAGAATTTTGGTGTGAGAAATTTAATAATTAAATTAAATATATAAAATATAAAATTATAAAATTTAATTGAATAAAATAACATTTGTTTCAAATAAACTCCTTTTTAATACTATATATATACATAATATCAACGTAAATAATTATAATTTAACGTGATATTCATGTATTCCTTTCTTATTTTAAATTTTTCGCTTTGCGATATTTTCCTATCCCGATTAACTCTGCGTTTAATGCGAATTAACGAATTATATAACAGAATATCTACTTAAGTCGTAGATTATTCCGCCATCTGTGCGGGAATACTCTCAACAGTATAGTTATTTATTTATCATAATATGTATTTTTCTCATCATTGACGTGAAGCTCAGGATTCGTTATTTAAGCTCATATATAAATTATAATTAGGCCCTTTATGTCAGATATCTTCCCCTGTCTCGAAATTCTATATATCTGTGATATTTGCTCTTAATCCTCCAATGGTGAAATGCAGATTTCCTCGGCTACTTGGACCGAGTTTATATCGAATATACGCGGGTTTCCGTCCTCCTTGTTAAAATCTAAAAAAATTCATCTCTTTCAAATCTATTGAATTATTATCTAACTTTTTAAATTCAGTTGTATCTTAAGTTATATAAAGGGTTATTTGTTGAATTTTACTCACTTTTTGATTTGCAGGCAACTACTCAAAGCCATTTAAATTTTTATATACGCATTTAATTTTTTTTACAACTATTTAGCGGCGATGCAATAGTCTTAATTGATTTTATTGTTTTATTTCAGAAATATCTCACTTTATAGCACCTGATACGAGGATACATAGGCCGCAATAGCATATTATATACGAATTAGTGTCATTATCCTTCATATATTTTTTTGCTGTGTCTTGTGTGATATTGTGAAACTCGTGTTCTGCTAGCTTTATTTGTGTTCTATATTTCAACTGTGCTCTATCTTGATAATAGTGCGTAAATATCTCCGTGTTTCCCTGTGGAGAGGAGTTTAGAGTGAAACACGGAGAGAAGTTAACTCTTATTTCACATGCTTTTACTACACAATCAACGATATGTTTTCAGGTCAAGCCATGATTCCTCTAATCTTCGACTAGAATATTTTCTGATTATATCATGTAAAAAAGCGTGTTCTTTTTCGATCACTTTTTCTTGTTCTCCACATTACTAATTGTGCCCACCTCCCATACTTCTTGATCGTTTATAAGTCGATCATACTGTAATATCCAAAGAACGCCGTGGCTGTTTATACGGAGGTACTCTAGCGTCACTTCTCTTCTTTCTGTCGTGATGAATAAACGCGTAATAAAGAGAAGAGTTATAATACTGAGGGAATTAAGTATTACGACCTGATGCGTCATTATTTAACTTTCAAACTCGATTTCTCCATCGGAGTCAATACTAATACGGTATATAGTCGAGTTATCATGTCTGTGCCCGATATGGCATAGGATAAAGGAAGATGTAGAGAGATCAAAAATAATGAGTCTGAAAATGTGTCAGCGCAGTTTTAGCAGCTACTCTCAAATTACCTCGTTCGAAGTGAACAATGTTTTTATAAGACATTTCACCACACATTTTAACGCGACCACCGTTTCTTTGCTAAACACCGCGCGGCTCATTTGTCCTCAGTGTCTCAAACACCCTTTTTTCTCTCACTTTGAAGCGGAAATGAGTACGAAGAGCGAACGTATACTAGAGTGGCCGTGTGACGCTCCGCCAATTTTTCCGTCTTACTGATGCCACGTTGAAGGGAAAAAACGCCAAAACATCAGACTTACATTTCCCAAAGTATATAGAGTGTGGCGTTTTTCCTTTCAAATTACGAATGGTGAATAGATTTACTTAGATGCTCTATGATTTTTTGAGTAAAATAGCCGTTTGACCATCGTCGTACTTTCTCAAGTATCTAATTATGTCGTCTAATATAGATCTCGCAGCGAATGTTTTGATAATTACACGTCACCCGATTCTGCGATAAAAGGTAGTTGTCCTATGCAATTAATAATTTCGTCTTCGTTCGAGAACGGAACAAATTCACCAATGCCGTATTTTCATTCTCAAGCGAAAAGTTATTGAGATTATTATAATGTCATATATCGTTCTTGAGCGGAAACAAGATCTTCTAATAAGGTAATCGAGGATGAATATCAACCATCGCCTCGACCCCGTATAATTAAGGTTCGTTCATACGTTATTTCAGAACTACATTACAGAGAGCCACATTAGCCACGTGGTGATGTCTATCTAAGTGATGTTTTCGAACAATATCTTCAGTTTGTGCTCATTATTGTGTGTGGTATTTATTTCTCTGTTTTCCTCCTCTTCTTTTCGTTTTTTTCTCTGTTCTATTTGTTTTTTAATATAAGGGTTTTGCTAGTTTTTTTTTGGTTTTTTTTTAGAAGTATGTTAATTTGCTGCGCACTTGGTAAGCTTGTATTTTGTTACTGGTTTTTTTTGGACTCATTGTCTTCTATTTTTACGGTATGGTGATATATTCTTATATAATATATTTCAAAATAATAGTTCCTTTTTTAATCAACAAAGTATTTATATTTTTGTAGTTATTTTTCTCATATTTCTTCTTCAATTTCTTTCTTTACACACACCTTTTACCTACGTCAGTTTTTCTGACAGCTCTTAATTTAACTTAAGACATTCCATTTCATATCTTATCTATCCAAATTTTATCACCACAGCCGTCTCCAAAGAGAATGTCTATATGATAACTTCTATTATTAAGTATTATCGATTTATTTAAATTTGTGGTGAATAACTTTCATGGCGCGTCTTGGCCGTCACAAACCCTTTCCGGGTATTGGCGAAGAGCTAATGATACTTTTGTGTCGTTACTCGTGTCTTCTTACGGGTATATGCGTCTTAATATGTTATTTTTTTATCATTTTATTTCCCCTTTGTCATTTTTTCCTACGACGAACAAAATTCAATCCACTTCACTGTCCGTCGGCTTTTGAGAATGGTTTTCCATTCCTTGAGCATTGCTGTCTCAAATTTGGTGTCAATTCGGGTGACTTTAGCATCTGGCATATAGTTTATTACGTACGCAGCTAGAAATCGCGTACTCGATAATTTTCTCACATACTTTTTATGCGATAAGTATGGTAACGGGGACTCCTTCTTCATCGGGATGCTGAGAAATCTACATCTACATACGTAAAGCATACATCGATGGTCTGGTGAGCTGTTGTTAGATGTCGGTGTAAGGAATGTGTGTGTGCTATTGTTGATATTTATCGAATGGAGATTCGGAATAGAGTAACTCTGTGTCTTTTTCGAGATAATAGGTCAAATATCCCTTGAATGTTAAATTGTCTATTTACCTTACTTATCTGTCTCTGGCTTCGTCTTTTCGAATTATATATATACACACTCTTGATGGTGTATGGTTTTTCTATTTTCTGTTGGTTTACCTCTGCACACCGCTCTTATAAAGGTTGCGAGCGCATGCATTGAAAATATTTCGATCGATTGGGGTAACATCTGTGTAAAGCTCTGTTCGAGTGTAACGTCTCAGCGGAGCGTCGAGACCAAGCGTGTCTCCTCTCTGTTTTTTCTTCAGTCTGTTATATGCGTCAATTTGGCGAGCTTTTCGTTTTCTGGCTGTGACTCGGAGGTTTCGGCTTTATCCCTCGCGGGGTTGACTACTCGTCATTACGACGGGGCTGATTTTTCTCAAGGATGTATCCGGAGAGAGTGTAATATGGTTATCTAGACCCGTAGTCTGCGCTTTATATAAATCCCTTTGTGATCTTCTCTCGAGAGAGGATTAACTCGAGAGCGAGCTGAAGTTCTCCAGATTTCGTAGTCATCCGGGCTTGTCCTGCGAAGACCGGATTGGGCGTTCTTTTGTGTATCTTGTGTTTGTCGTGGGAAAGCTTCTGCTCGTCTTATCGTATATACTACATGAACTGGGGCCGTTCGACAAATATGGAGACCTTTTTTGTTTTTATTTCGGGTGTGGGCTGTTTTGTGGCGAGAGTTTTGGTTTGAGAGTCACCAGTATCAGAGATAATTTCGGTGCCAGTGCGTCCTTTGCCCTCGCCCGGCACCGTGGCTTTCAAAGGTTTTCCTAACACTTGACGGAGTGTGAATAATTGTAGACTCAACATGTTTCAATCGCATGCTCGGTGGTATTAGAGTATCCCGCTTTGTTTTTACTCGAGTATATAACACTACTCGTTCAGCGACGTAATGTCTGTATGCGCCTTACAACGGCGGCCTACGCTTGCTGACGTTTTTTTTTGCGTCGGACGGCTAACGATGATGAATGTTCTGTATAATCCTGCTTTTTTTTTTACTGATCACCCCTTTTTTATCCGAACTTCTATTTCCGGCGTGTACGGCGGTTTTTGGTTCTTTTTCGAATTGAAGTATCGGACATTTCTCGATACCCTTATCTTTTACTGTATCGGTCCTTTCAAGGAGCTAAAAAGGTTCCTTCAGACCGAAACTGGAACCGTATTATCCTTATAGGGGGTCTCCGAGCCTCGTCAGAGCGTCCTGCGATGTATGACAAAAGCTCCGAGACACTTTTCCCTATCACAAGAAAAATATCAGATTTATTTCTGCTCTCTCATACCTTCTTTTCATGTGGGTTTCTCCAGTCCTGCTCTCATTATTCCACGAATGAACTGCGTTTGATTTTTGATAAAGCCTTCAATTTTCGTTAGTTATAATTTCACTCAAACTCTTTCCTGTCCGATTCCTCGAGTGCCGGTGGTAATCTCCCGGGCGCCTTTTAGATCATCTGTACTGTCGTATATTTGTAACTGCGAACTCTTGTCTGATCAATGGAAAAAGTGTTGATTAGGTTATTTACTTCTTCTGCGCTCTTCACTGAAAGAGTAAGTTGATAGGGACGCGCTCAGTCCATATAAATCTTCGTACGAAGACATTCGGTTTTTTATTCGAAACTCCCAGTAAAATTCATAAAATAAACTTCTGGTAGCGAAACGGTCTGACGGTGGAGACCCAAAGTTGATCGTTATAGCCGACACCGAAGTGAAATCGATACCTTTGCATAGATGCGGCAAAGCCACCTCTTGCCGAGCGTGCGTAGCGTCGCAAAACCCTTATTGCGCGTGGTTTCCGGCCCGTGGCATTTGCGATTTAACACGAAACGTTGAAAACCAAACTTTCTTTCAGAACGTGTCTTCGGGATATCACCGGATGTGCCACGACTATATTGGACCCACAACACCCGCTATCCTTCTGAGAAGTTTAACTACCAAAAACCCAATTTCACCGTGGTATTCAAATCAAGTCTCGACCACGAGTGAAGTGGTTGGCGGCGGCGCGTCTCTCGGATGTCCTTTATTAAATTTAGCGTTAAAAACTCTCGTTTTAGCCTTGGTGACCTCTTGGATCGGTTACGATTTCACTTCAATTCGTTGCTCGCACAAGATAAAATGAACGTCTTACAATCGACTCGAAAATGGATTTAAAAGTATTATTAAAATAATAAACAGTAATATATATTTTATTATTAAGAGATATGTTTATATTAGTATGTAAATAAATTTATAATGTTACAAATATATCTTTAATTATTTAATGAAAAATCGAGTATTTTCTATCAAATTCATGCCCCGTTCTTGATTGATTTTACTTTCTTCTTCAATGAAATATTTTATCACATCTTCGCGACTGGGGGTTTTGTAATACAGCAATTCCTTTTCAAAAATAACCATTTCTAAATGCGTTGTCAACAAAAATATTTGAGGCATATCTTTGTAATTTTCATATACCACGTCTACGATATTCCTAAATATGCTTTTATTAAAATTTCTGTCGGCATCACCAAGGAAAGGAGAAGATAATAACGTTTCACTCGAGGATCTTAATACAAAATTGAGTGAAGTTATTCTCAACGAATCGATAGAATAATTTGTGCACATTAGCTCGGACAATTTTTTTTTCTTAACTTTGTCAATTTTTTCGAGTGGTGTTTTGCGTGCGGCCTCTTTGTAGTCATAAACTAACGGGTTTGTTAGTGGATATTTTAATTCCGGTTCTTTAGACTTAATAGCTACACATTCATGACTTTTAATTCTTTTACCAGGATTGTTTTCGCCACCGGGTATTTCGAACCCCCCGTGGGTGACGTAATCCTGAATAATTAAATTTCTAACGACATTTTCAAAAAAAGGCATTTCACTTTCTGTGAAACAAATTTCGTTTAGATCAAAATTAAAGTGCTTCTTTAAAAGGTAAATTGCCGATAGAGCCAGGTCGCCCAAATTATTAAACTGATAATAATTAGATTCTATTTTTTCTAAAGTAAAGAGATTATTAAGGGGTGAATTGTTTAGCCATTTTATAAAATTATTATTTTCCACCTCCTTTTCTTCTTTGCCATCTTTATTTTCTCGAATCTCACTTTTCACATATAATTCTCCACGGTCGTGAAAATGCGATTCAAAAAAATTTTCACAATCGGCATTCTTATCGTCCATTGAACTTGTAAAACTCTTTTTGAAATAATTATGTTTTATAAAATAGAGAATAATGGTTTCAATTTTGTAGTATTCATGAATAACCTCGTTTACGTTTTTCAAAAATATGTCTTTCAATAAAATGGTTTTTGGTGAAGGTGGTAATTTTTGAGTAAGCGGTCCAAATTTAAATTTAGCTTCTAGGTTTTTCACACATAAGATATTCAAGAATGGGTTTATTATCGTTTGTTGAATTCCCAAGAGATGTAGCACTATGGATGGAAGCCCCATGACGTGTGGGATGCTGATATCCGGATTAGTATCATTAGATGAAATACCCAAGATTAAATTGATGATATCGCTGTAAGTTAGTTTTTTTATCCTTTGCCATGAAAAACCGTACACGAGACTTATATATAGTAGAATTGTGGTTAGGCACTGTTCGCGTATAGATTTTTCAGCAGATTTATTTTTTTCTTTATCAGTCTCCTCGGACGTCACTAGTTCCATTTCAGCACTTTTCATAGATCTGGATAACGTTTTCAAAACGCCGAGAATGGAGGAACAGGCAATGAGATGTGACGGTCGCGAATACTCGTTAAAATGCAAATTCATTTCGATGTTTAGGCTGAGTGGTCTTTTTTTCCTACGGTGGTTGAACTGATTCGTTTCTCTAGAAAACCACGCATCGTAAAGAAAACGATGAATGTTCGTCATGCTCAAATAGTTTATTAAAAACGTTTTAATCATTTGTAATTCATCAATGTAGGTAGTGGGCGTGACGTAAAATATTCGCATAAAAAAATACAATTTTAGTGTCAAGTAGTTCGTTGGCGTGGCGGAAAAAAGTTTCTCATTATTATTTCGGTTTGAATCGTCATTTGCGATATATAGAAGAGCATTGTAATATACCAAAGATAACAGACGCGGAGAATATTTTGCTCTCATTGTCATTTCCCCATCCGAAAATTTATTTCTAAAGTTAAATATATTTTCGAAATTGTCTTTGCAAAATTTCATATATTTCCCTTCGTGGTATTCTGCATTCACAAAGTGGTCACTGTTCTCCCCCTTCTTCTCTTTAATATTTTGGATGGTGTCTGAGCACAGCTGAATAATCTGATTATAGGTGATGGGAATATTAGCTTTTAGCAGAAAATATGATTCGTTTTCTTCGCTCGCTTCATTATTAACAACTTCACCTTTTTGAATTAAAAATTCTTCATTTTGAGGTAGTAGCGGGTTTATTCCGAATTTTGGTAATTTAACGACGTGTAAATAACCATGGTAGTAGATATCATTAGAAAATGTTTTAAAAATTTCTGTGTTCCCATATAATTCTTTTGAATCATGAATTGTTCTCTCTCTAGAATTCCTACTTCTGTCTCGTTTGTATTTATTGTTTAAATCCTGAAAATGAGACCTCGTTAAATTTAATATTGCAATTTTATGTTTTCGTAAGAAGTTCTCCCTAATACCATCTTCCCAAAAAAATAAAGGCAGGGCTTCTTGCATGTTATTCATTTTGTTAATACTTGAAATATCTTTTTTCAAAGATGTGTGACATAATCGAACGAGAGAGCTAAAATTTTCCGTGAAATTATTTTCTTTCATGTCAACAACATATTGATAATTATTAAGGGTGCTTCGAAGTAAGTCTAATGTTTTCAGCTTAGGATGTTCGTAGGGTTGATTCAATGCCATAGTGAGTGAACAACTGCGAAATAAAAATTTGAAATATCGGTCGGTGAGATAAATTAAAATTTAAATTTCATAAAAATATTTATTATTATTCTTCAATTTTTTATTTTTTTATTTTATATTTCATATGAAACAAATATATAATAAAAGAGCAGAAACTTATTATTTTCTTTATTCAATTTTAAAAGTTTTTAAAATTAAATATTTAAGTATTATTTTTTGATGGGAAGGAATTGAACCCATTCACGTAAATAATTTTATGACCCGTTAGTCGTATTTATAATTTCGGCAAATAGCTGTTTCCTTTTTTTATCCTCATCGTCAAGGAGAGGGGAAGATAATAACGATTCAGCAGACGATTTTAATAAAAAATTTAGTGAGATTATTCTTAAGGCGTTGACAGAATATTATGTTGAAAACTATCTCGTAGTGGCTCAAAAAATCGAATTTCAGTTCGCATTTCGATTTAAATTAGTGAATGAGCCTTAACTTGCAAAATTAGTGAATGAGCTCTAAATTGCGAAATTTAGTGAATGAGACACTTAAAATTTGCGAACTTGAGAAGGGATCGATTTCCTCTCTCGAAAAAAATTTTTCAGTTCGCCTTCGAATTATTACTTAGTGATGAGCCTCTAAATTGCGATTAGTGAATAGCCTAAATTGCCGAAATTATTGTGAATGAGCCTTAAATTGCGAAATTAGTGAATGAGCCTTAAATTGCGAACTGAAAAGGTGGATCGATTTTCCTCTCCTCGAAAAACTTTTTCAGTTCGCATTTCGATTTAAATTAGTGAATGAGCCTTAAATTGCGAAATTAGTGAATGAGCCTTAAATTGAGAAATTAGTGAATGAGCCTTAAATTGCGAACTGAAAAGGGATCGATTTTCCTCTCCTCAAAAAACTTTTTTAGTTCGCATTTCGATTTATATTAGTTAAATGAGCCTTAAATTGCGAAATTAGTGAATGAGCCTTAAATTGCGAAATTAGTGAATGAGCCTTAAATTGCGAACTGAAAAGGTGGATCGAGTTTCCTCTCCTCGAAAAACTTTTTCAGTTCGCATTTCGATTTAAATTAGTGAATGAGCCTTAAATTGCGAACTGAAAAGGTGGATCGAGTTTCCTCTCCTCGAAAAACTTTTTCAGTTCGCATTTCGATTTAAATTAGTGAATGAGCCTTAACTTGCGAAATTAGTGAATGAGCTCTAAATTGTGAAATTAGTGAATGAGCTGAGAAGGGATCGATTTTCCTCTCCTCAAAAAAAATTTTCAGTTCGCATTTCGAATTATATTAGTGAATGAGCCTTAAATTGCGAAATTAGTGAATGAGCCTTAAAATGCGAAATTAGTGAATGAGCCTTAAATTGCGAACTGAAAAGATGGATCGATTTTCCTCTCCTCGAAAAACTTTTTCAGTTTGCATTTCGATTTAAATTAGTGAATGAGCCTTAACTTGCGAAATTAGTGAATGAGCCTTACATTGCGAAATTAGTGAATGAACCTTAAATTGCGAACTGAAAAGGTGGATCGATTTTTCTCTCGTAAAACTTTTTCAGTTCGCATTTCGATTTAAATTAGTGAATGTGAATTAAATTGCGAACGGGTGAAGTTGATCGATTTTCTTTTCCTCGATGAACTTTTTCAGTTCGCATTTCGATTTAAATAGTGAATGAGAATTCAATTGCCAATTGAAAGATTTGACGATTTTTCCTCTAAATTCGACGAAACGTTTTCAGTTACGGCATTCCGGCTGACGATTAGCTAAATGCAGCCTTAAATTGCGAACTGATATATATATAATATTTTTAATTTTTTTATAATTTAGTTATTTATTAATTTTATTAATTTATAATATATTTTAATATATATATATATATATTATTATATATATATATATATATATACTATATATATATATATATTTATAATATTATATATATATATATAATATATATATATATATTATAAGCCAACTTACTGATTCAAAAATTACGTAAGGGATAGTTTATTTCAAGAAAAATATGATATTTGGAAATCATATACGTAAGAAATTTTGCCTGTGAATAATTTGCATGAGTTTTCATTACTACGAAATAAGTATACAAATATATATAATTTGTAAGGTATGTTTTCTATTAAATTATGTGTATGAAAAGTGATCTTTTTGAGAATTTTGTGTAACATTAACTAGTTTAGCTATAAAAATACAATACCCAATCGTAAATAATTGTTAATGCGTATCAGAATGTTTGTTTCAAATTGTGTTGTATATTTTGAATCATTTACGTAAGAATTTTCATATTTGGTAATTTGGAAATGAATTTTTAATACTACGAATAAAGAAGTTTGAATTTTTTTTAAACTTTTCGTTAAGTGGTATTCGTTTTCCCTAATTTTTTCGCTTTTAAAATAACTTGTATATAGTTAAATTTTAATTTAGCGATATTTTTAATCCTTTGTTTGTTTCATGTGAAGTCAAATTACACAATGTTAATGAAAATAAAATTATATTTTAAAATTTTTTAAAATAGTAACTGTTTATAAATCGCATTGACACATTAGATGTTATATATATAATAAATTTATTATTATATATAAAATATATATATAATATATTATATATTATATATATATATATATATATATATATATATATATATATATATAATATATATATATATATATATATATATATATATATATATATATTATATATATATAAAAATATATATATAAATATATATTATATATATATATATATATAATATTTATAATATATATATATATACTATATTATCATTAATATAGTAATAGTTAACTATAAAAATAAAATACCCAATCGAAAAAAATCGTTAATGCATAATAAAATGTTCGCTTCAAACGATGTTGTAAATTTTGAATCATTTACGTAAGAATTTTCATATTTGGTAATTTGGAAATTAATTTTTTTGGCTTTTAAAATAACTTGTATAGGGCTAAATTTTCATTTAGAGATATTTTTTATCCATTGTTTGTTTGATGGAAAGTCAAATTACATTATATATACAAAAAATAAATTTTAATTACTCAAAAATATCGTAAGGGTTAGTTTATTTTAAGAAAAATATGCAATTTGGAAATCATATACGTAAAAAATTTTGCCTGTGAATAATTTGCATGAGTTTTCAGTTCCACGATATAAGTTTACAAATAAATATAATTTTTAAGGTATGTTTTCCTTGAAATTATGTGTATGAAAATGATCTTTTTGAGAATTTTGTGCAATAGTAATATAAAAATAAAATACAATACCCAATCGAAACAAATTGTTATTGCATTGCATATGAGAATATTTGTTTCAAATCATTTACTTAAGAATTTTCATATCTGGTAATTTGGAAATAAATTTTCAATATAATGAAATACGAAGTTTAATTTTTTTTAAAACTTTTCATTTAGCATTATTCGTTTTCCCTAATTTTTTACGCTTTGAAAACAACTTGTACAGTGTTAAATTTTTTATTTAGAGATATTATTTATCCATAGTTTGTTTCAGGGAAAGTCAATTTACATAGCGTTAATGAAAATAAATTTATTTTTGAAAACGTTATAAAATAGTTACTGTTTTGAAATCGCATCGACACATTAGATTTAGAGAATATATATATATATATATATATATATATATATATATATATATATATATATATATATTATATATTTATATATATATATTTTTTTTTATTAAAAATTTTATTTATAGAAATATATATATATATAAATTTATATTTTTACTAAATTTGTGTTAAGATTTAAATTTTTGTCGATACAAAATTCACATTCAATTGTAACGTTTGAATTTATTTGCAAAAGCTAAGCTCGTAACTTTTTTATTTTTTAAATACGTTAGTTAATACCTTATAAAATAAAATGCATTTTAAATTTTTCAATAGGAAATTTTTAGGACTAAATTTAAAATATGATGTTATAGATGATAATAAAACTAGCTATATTGTCTTTTTCTCATTGCTTAAATTTCAGATTACACTGTAAAAATGAAATCGAAAAAGAAGTCGCGTTCTTGCTCTAAGGATAAGGATAAAAAATTTAGGAGAAAGTTTAAAGATTTGAGCGAAAAAGAGAAGCAAAAACTGCTCGATTTTATGAGGAATATGAAATCTCACAAGGAGGAAGAAAGTGATAAGTCGATTTCATCTCCATCTTCTCATAGCTCTAATTCTTCAAAATTATCTTCGAAAGCCGGTGAATCCAATTCATCGACGTCAGAAACTGAAAAAGAAGAAGAAACCACTCACGTCAAAAGATATAAAAAAAAGATTGAAACCGTTGTTAAATCAACCGATGAAGGTGGAAAAGATATCCTACATCAAGACAATTACCTAGGATATGACTATTACTATAAAGACTCTACGCGTAAGTTTGAATTTATAAAATATATTCGTTTATTTTTTTGGTAAATTTAATTTGGCTACTAAATCATTTAAAACGATATAAATAATTTTGTTCATCTTTTTAACACATTTCAATTAGGCAATGAATTTGTTAACATCATATATTATATTATATATATATATATTATAATATATATATATATATAATATATTATATATTATATTATATATATATTATATATATATATATATATAATTATACTTATATATATATAATATATATATATATATATATATATAATATATATATCTTCGTCTTAGAAAAATCTTATTATTGAAGTTTAATATTCTCAACAATACGAAATTAATGAGAAACCTACAACTACTACGAGGACACCATCGGAGGAGGAAGATGGGGGGAGAGCATTCTCCGAAAATGAAGAAAACACGTCGTTCAAAAACAGGGGAATTAAGTGTTATTTTTGCTCTAAGGTGGGTTGAAAGATAGCAAAAAATAGTTCATATTGTTTCCTATTGGTAACCAACTCGTTAATGTTTTTTTTTTATTTTTTATAGGTCATTCACCGATCTCTTTCGGATCACTTGAAATCAAAGAATCACGAAAAAATTAGCAAAACGATGAAGGATCTACTAATTAAATGCGAACTGCAAGTAGTCTTTTACACATCGAATAAAAATGATGTTGGGGCTTTGTGCGTAATATGCAATAAAATTTTTAACAACATGAACAATCACGTGAGAAAAAACCATAACAATCTAAATCGTTCAGAGCGAAGAGAGCTTAAAAACTCTAGCCCGACCGTAATTGGGGGACAAAACAAATCAAAAGGTAAAAATGATGGCGACGACGTTGGTGACGGGAATGAATTTAAAATCGAAAAAAGTAAAAACAAAATATCGTCCTCATGGGTAGAACACCACCAGATAATAGAAAATAATTTGATAACAAAATATAAGTCCTTTTTAAAGAACAATACGGCGTTATACGAAAGGATCTTGCTGAGGTTTCAAAATGTCGAAAAAAATATTATCGATGTATTTTCCGCACTGCGGTTAAATCCACATACTCCATTTTCTCCCAAAAAAGCGGCCAATCTTCAATATCACCTGTTGGGTATGACGACGTACGAGCACGGTCAAAAATATTTATCTCTACTAATGGAGTGGTCGAAAAAGACCACGCTTTCGCCGAACACCATGACCATGAAAATCGAGGATTTCGTAAAATTTTTGAAGCAGATGATGAAGCTGAAACAAATTCAATCGGGCGTGAAAAAATACCTAAAGGGGTTCATAGCCACCGAAATTCCTTATTTCAAACACCAGTTAGCTAACTCTAAAGCGGCGTTCCAACAGAGAAAAGAAAAGAAGGATGTTACAAAAATGATTTTCTGTGAAGATATCGATAAGGTGATCAGACATAATTTTTTCCACGCCGGAATGAAGAATCTCGTCAACGGGATGATTAACTCAAAGATGTACACACCAGCCATACAAAAAGGAACAATCGTAATTATTTTTACTTCTGCCGCTTCCTCGGGGAGTCCCGGCCATCATGTCACCAAACTTACGACGGAGGAAGTACCACAATATAAAAAAATAACAGAACCTGTGAGCCCCGAGAATCGGTTAGGGCCCGCCCCCGATGTCCCGAAAAGCCCCGGCCAGCCGGTTCCTTGAATACGATTACTTTTCAGGTCCTGTTTAAAGGAATGTCTTGTCCGTGGCGCAGAATAAATCACACACAAAACTATTTCACCAAAGACAATATTGTCTTGGACGAAGGGAAACTGAGACCGTTCCTTATGATATACTTATTGTGTTCTTCAGAACCGCATCTTGCGATCCAACAAAGATAGCCAATGTCACCTGGACCTCTTACCGGTACAACGTGCTCCAATGATCGATATTTTCTGTGAGTGCCAGAGCCGACACAAAATGGACGAGATATCCTATAGAGGGAGTGCGACCTACGCTTACTAATTTCCCTTTCTTTGAGCACAGCAACGGTGGAAGTATCCTCGAATCTAAGAACGAAAGCACAATACCAACTGATGTCCTCAATGAGACCTACACTATAGTATCTGCGCGTGTGGGATTCTCCTACATCCGCATCTGCTGTGATCTCCAACATTGGTGTTTTTTAAATCGTATATACCCAGCGTGGCCCTCTTATTCCTGGATCGCTAACAATGCAGGGCATACTAATCCAACGCCCGCGCCGATTGTGAAAAATTTGAAGCGAAATGATCCTTTTTTGCTGATTACAGAAAAGCCTATTGTTTCCCTATCCGCACCGTTCATCAAAGAAATAAAAGAGCTTAAAGAACCTAACTAATTAGAGTACGGCCGGATTCCCTGTATCAAACAAGCTTTGCTCAAAAAGTTATGCTCAGACGCTGGTCAATTTCTACCATTATTTACGATTTATTTACTCTCATAAATTTCTATTCATCAAAAAATACGCGTGGTCAGTGAGAATTTATATAAACGTGTTACATTGACAGGCACCTGTGTGCATACCTACTCCCTTCGAACATGCGTGAATCTTAGAAACCACAAAAAGGAGTCTCCTACTATGCGCTAATTTTTCAATAAGGCAATACTTTGTTAAAATAGATGCGAGGAGAGGCGAAACGGTAGTAGGCCACACATTTGCTCTCTGTAGTGGAAGAGCGAATAATGCGCGACCCCTGAGTTGATTTGAGTTCTCCTGCCTGTCGCCTTCGTCCGTGGAAAGTCACCCGATAGTCGACGGCCTTTTCGTCCGAGTTCAGGTTGACGCGCCAGCGCCAAAGTCCCGGAGATTCCAGCCTCTGTTGTTACCCCCCGACCGAAGTTTATGCCCTGATACCCAGAGGACCTCCCGATCTTAAGCTCTGGCACTAGATTCATCTGCCCGACAGGGAGGTTTGCGTCTTCGACTAGTAGGGCTCGGTTAAAGACTTAAAGGTGAACAGATTCCTACTGCCGTCTTCCAAGGATCCCGACAAACGTTTGTGAAGGTTACGCGTTAGGGGAGGAGAGTGCGTGCCGAGTAAAGAACCGTGGTGAAAAATCCGACCGAGTTGATGAGGTTTGGTAATGTCTCGTGAGTGTAAGAGGCGACTGAGGTGGTCTATCTTGGGGTGGTTTTGTATACGCTATGGCCGACAGATACAGTACTCCCAGAGGGCAGCGGCTCTCGGTAAATTGCCTACAAACCGACTCGTTATTTTTTCCCGAAATCACTTGGGTTGTCCTTGTGTTTGTTGTTCGATATAATATTCCACACCTCTACTTCGCTATTTTTATTTTCTCAAGCGGATTAATATTAGGTTTGAAAGAAACAAGTGATAACTACGCCAAACAAAGGATCCTACCATGAATGCCAAGGGTGAGAAAATATGATACACTATACACAGTGAGAGAAAGCACTAATTATGTTCTCTTTAGATGGGTACTTTTCTGGTAAATAACTGCAGATAGCTGGCTGTTGTTTCGCCTAGTCCCAATGTTCACAGTGATAACTAGCGTGTACTTTGTCTGCACTGGGTGGATATTATTCTAATATACCTACTTCTCTCTTCTTATTTCACACATATTCCTTGTGGGCGTAAGAGAACTATGTCGGGAAACAAAATGTAATCTAGTGTGCGGTGTTCCACAGCTTAAAGCAGACCACCGGTTACTTGTGTTCCTTTATACTCTGACACACTCCTAATTTTAAAGTGTACTTACCTGTTAATTTATACTACCAGTATCATTTCGATTTTATTTCTGATCACTATCTAAATTTATCTCTTATTAGTCTAATATAACTATCTGACCTGGTATAATTAATTACCTTAAAATGTGTTAGCATTTTGCTGATTAAATTAATTACACGTCCTAATCCCAAAACGTACCTAATATTCTGCCTAAATATTAGCTATCACCTTAAATTCTGTTGGCTTCTACTTTAATGTTGGCCATTTGATTGGTGTGAATATGCTTACCTCATCCTTTTTTGTTTAATCCTACCTCTCTGTCGTCTCCAATTGATAAACCATCCTCCTTATAGTGTACCCTCTAAGATCAGTATATTCAAATTTAACCACCTTTACTTTTAGCTCGTCTTTTAATTACTTCTCGCTTCCCATTCCTTATTTTTGAATCTCCTCGCCATTATAAGGTTTTTGGTATATAAAAACATTCAAAAAAATTGTTTTTCTTATCTTCATAAATACCATGTTTTATTATAGAATACACACTGTTTTCCTATACTTTCTAGTGCATAGTTCCATTTTCTATATAGTTGTTTGTCTTATGATAGAAGACTCTATAATACATTCCTGCTACCTGTATGATCATATATATTTCGCGGATCATTCACAAATCCATCCTCATAAATAGCTCTTTTTTGATGAAAGATACATATATAAATTGCTACTAATTTATAATCACATATTACTCACCTAATAAATAAATATAATAAATCATAACCATCTTTTTCTAGCTTAAAGAAAACTAATATAGTGGTAATTTTTGATATTTTTAACCTTAATTTTGGCTCTGTAAATATCTTAAATTATAGTAATTTTCTTGTTTAAGAATATGACGACAAAAGAGGATCATATTTGTCAACTACAAAGAAATATCTTCTGACCCTTCAAAAAAAATTCCTCTCAAGACTCTCACCTTTAGTCAAACCCACCGTCATTGTTTTACCTCTTTTCTTTCGCCGGCGCGTAAGCTGTGTCACTAATAATGCAGTTATCGAACGTACATTATGTCCTACTTATGAATGCAAGTTTCATGTATAGTCTCGCACTTTCCGTTATCACGTCTCATTTCAGATGTTTCACAGCCTTAACATTAGCCCTCCTAAATGATTTCTACTTCCACCATTTCCACCGCCAAAAACGATTAAACTATTTTACTCACTGGCAACTTGGATTATATTCGCACACATGAATCTTTGCTGAACTACTACCGTATTTTAGAGCTTATCTTGTTTGTCTTTGGTCCAGTTCTCTCGGCTACCTCGTTCATTCTAGTGTCTATCTCGTGATTACAAAGTTAGTATGAACTTTCGACAAACTTAGTATATACTTTCTTTCACGCCCTGTCTTGTTTTAACCTTTTACATATTATCTTAACAATAATCCTACTTTAATTATGTGAAAAACCCTATATATGATTTTTTTTTACTTAATGTCTATGTATATGTCATTCATATCA